>PVIR01001869.1:20990-74743 GCA_004026965.1 Petromus typicus | reverse complement strand
ATGAAACCTTAGGACAGTTGAGTCACTCAAGGCCATTGAGTGAGTACTGCAATGTCTGTACTTCTAACCCAGAATATATAAACCTGCAAGATGTTGTTAGCTAATATCTAGTATCCTCAGAATTGAAAATTTGACTTTCAGTATTTGAGGAAAAGCCATTCATTCTTGTCGTGTTTTAGGGGACTGAGCTCAGGTAAGCTCACTATCTATTATATCTCTAGGAAACCTGTTTGTCATCTTCTGTAACAAATGTGAAGCATTTGTACATAAAGGATTAAAATTATCCTCCTTTAGAGTCATTCATTTGCTTTTCTCTTTTTATACTAATACAAGTTAGCTCCTTTAAAGAAATACAGCTACCAAGTATTTTATTTTTTTTGAAATTAGTAGATAATATTGTCATAAAGCGTATTTCCACTAGCAATGTCATTAAATGTATCATTGTTGCCAAACTTCTTTGTTTGATCTCCCTACTTCATAATCCCTGTGTTTCTCACTGCAACGTGAGAAAGAAGTGCGTGACCTGTTAAATTGTTGCAAAGGACAAGGAAAAGCAGAGCAAAGCTCCCTCTCTGCCTCACAGTGGACTAATTAGGCCTTAGATTGCAGTTCACACCTTCATAATAGTTGACAAATTTTTCTGTTGCTTTTAAAATTCTTTGTGCATCACTGATCTTGTGAGAATAAACAAATAATTGTTCTCTACAGAATCTGAATAAATCCAACATCTTTTAAATTGGAGTCTAACCATTGGCATATGTCTTAGGAAATCTACCCATACACCTTTAAATAGAAGAGACCTAAATTTCAGGCTCTGTTTGGGGATTTTATCCTTATAGTCACATGTACACAGACATACTTTTAGCCTCCATTATAGAAATTCCAGTGACGAGCTCTACTCTTCTGAGATGAGGACTCACTGCACTGTCCAGGCTGCCCCCCGCTCATGATCCTCCTGGCTCAGCCTCTCAAGCAGTTCAGATTGCAGCCTGCACCACTTCACTCAGCTTCCCTGAATGGAAAGTATGTGTAGCTCACTATTCTGGGGAGATAGTGAACAACAAGGAAAAATGATTACTTAAATTAGCTTTAAGAAATATATTTTTTCAGGCATCCTACTAAAACTAAGGGTACAAAAATTATTCAAAAAACCTCAATAAATGCTTTCATACATTATCTGACTTCTTCCTTCAAAATTATTCAGTTACCTTTAATAGACTTTCATTTTATTTTAATGATTTAGATTTGCCAAATGTATCGGTGGCAAATATCCAAAATTCTATTTATGAATGTATTTATTTTTATTTTTTATATCTTTATTTAACAGACTCTCAGCTAACTTCTCAGCAATGTGTAATTGCAAATAACTTGCCAAAGCAGAATGCACAGAAAGGTGTGCAACACAAAAAAATGTTAACGGTAGAAAAATCTTTCTAAAGTTGCTGTTACTACTTTTTAATGCCTTGATGTAGTACAAGAGGAGAAGAGATGTGTGATTTCTTATTAATGATTTTAATTAACTTTTAATTGATTTCTAAGAAGATAAATGGTTTCATTATGGCATCACACACTAAGCTGCTTGGCTAGATATTAAATATCAATGCATAGTTCTTTGCAGTGCTGCTGATAGATTATAAGGAGCTCTGTGTTGGATTATCTTGTCTGATTTTATATATTCATCTGTAGTAGCTCCTGCAGTACAAACTACCTTGCTTAGAGAGCCCATGTTGTTTTGTATTTGTCAAATAATCATACTACAAAAAGGAAACAAACAGACTTGCACTTTACATTCCAGTCCATTTGTCTCTTTTAGACTTAGATCTGAGGAAAAGTTTAGAGCAAATTCCAGCAGATTATAGTCTTTTATTCCATAAAATACTCATCCTTCTGTGGGTATTTAGTAAATTAAATAGTGGTATATGAGGTTCAAGTGTATGTGCATGTGTGTACGGAGTGTCTGTGTATCTTGTATGTGTATTTACAATAGTACTTAAATTTAACTGGTTTAAATGAATTGCAAATAAATGATGAAAGCTAATTCATGACACTGCCCCATCTAACATTTATTTGAATCTACCTGTCAAATATCTTCTTGAATATTTTTCTTAACATAATATTTCATCACAAAATACAGATCATTGTATGTCTGCAAAAGATGAGAGTACAATTAGAGACCTTGAGATGAGACTGTTTCTTTGGGATGAGAAGATAAACTTGTTGTCCTCATTCACACCCAAAAAGGGAACAGTGACCAAAGAGATAAAGTGGAAAAAAGAAGAACAACTCAAAAACTTTCCAATGGAGTGTGACCAGAACTGCTGCCCTTGGAGATGGACAAGTGTGCGAGAACCCGGGAGACCCCAGATGGCTGGAGGCCGGGTTTAGTTTCCAGGACCACCACCCAGGAAGTGCAGACCTTCGTCCTACAGCTACAGGCAACTGAGTGCTAGTGACAATTTCAGTGAAAAATAAGTCTTTTTACTTTATTAGCTACAGAAAGGAACTCAGCCCTGCCTGCACCTTTACTTTGTCCTGGGGAGATCTCTGTTAAATGCTTACTTGGAGGGGTTTTAAAAAGTAAAATCGATTTGAGGAAGCTGATAAATTTGTGATAACTTGCTATGGGAGCTGCAGAAAACTAACGCAATCCTTCACTCAATACGGTTCAACTTAATTTTCAGTTTTCTGATGGTGCAAAAGCAATACGTGTTCAGGAAAAAAAAAAAAAAAACAAAAAAACAAAAAAACTTCTACTTTAAATTCTGATCTTTTCCAAGACTCTCTGTGTGGAGTAGGACATTCTTGAAATGCTGAGCAGCAATAGTGAGCTGCAGCTGCTGGTCCCCATAAACAGTACCCCACAAGTGTGTAATACATGGCTAGTTTACAAAGTTTAGAATATTATTTTGATTTAATATATTTTAAATTTACAATGTGTTTAACAGGATACAATCGCTCAGTGAAGTAGCCTCAGCCCAGATATATTAAAGGGTCCTCCCGGAGATATCAGGAAGAAAGCTGAGCACAAATAGAACACATCCAGCACTGTCTCCTCTACACACGCATCTCCACGCAACACTTACACACCTACACTGTCATGTTATTTGAGTTAAGCCATTCATTCATAATAAATCTTCAATTATGTGGAAGAATAGAAATAACAAATAAAAGTCATTTAAATTCCTGGTTCCATATATAACTCATTTTGTGACCTTAAGTCTTTCAGGTGATAGAAAAGTGACCCCAAGTTGCAAGATTCTAGGGGAATAAATACAATCTTCTAGTATGAAATTACATTTTTTTCTCATATGTCATCCATTTTTCAGGAAATGCTGGGCAGTATTGTTTGTAATTTTCCACTACAATAACTAGCATAACTTCATCAAGAATATGCAAGGCAAAGTTTAAAAGTAAAAGAAAACATGTCTCTGAAAACTCTTCAGTACTTTAGTATATATTTTTCTCTTCAACATCCATAATTCTCTCATGGGTTCTCAGGATTATGCCTCAGACTATGTCACCCTCATAAGAGCTTTTGTGTTGTGATAAGTCTAAGGACGCATCCCGCGGAAAGGTTTAGTATTATGACATTTTAGAAGAAACACATTTATAATAATGATTTTCACACTTTCAACTCAATCATTTCAAGCTGCACAGAGACATTCTGCAGCCACACTTGGCACACTCATGCTTCCCTGCTTTTGTGAAGCTGAGAGTGTGACTACTTGTGTGCTGTTAAAATGCATTGCGTTATATTCCGGGTTTTGCAGATAGTGAGTGATAATGCTGTGTCTCCCTCAGAAGGCAATCAAGTGTCTTGTTTTCCTTCACTTAATTGTTGATAATTTGGGTCAAAATTCTAACATTCATGGCTTCTTAGGTTTGTAAGAAGTTCTTTGAAGAACAATAAGTACTATTTAATACAAAACATGCAATATTTGATAGTGCAAAGTTATACTTTTTACCACCATCAACTGACATACATAAGATTAGTTTTGTAAAAATCCACTAGCAGAATATTTAAACAACATTTACTTGTCTTTGGAGCAGTTATTTACACAATTTAAAATTTCCAGCCAAAATAGATTTACTGTACTGATAATGTGCTGTTAATTGGATTTGCATTCTAATATTATTTAAAAAAAAAAACCTTTAGAATTGCTGCAATTTTATTTTGAGTTTGGAGTAGATTTAATTTCTAATTTCAGTTTGATATGACTCATTTAACCTAAAATTTATTAATCCTTCCCTTATATATTAAATAACTTTAGATATATAGCATTATACTAGGACACTGAGCTATTTATTTCCTGTGTAAGCCTAGACAAAAAATTTAGCTCACACTTAAGCCACATTCTTTCATTTTCAAAATGGAACCAATGATATTTAGTCATTGTGAAGATTAAATGAGATAACATTCATACTGTTTGAACAACAACAACAACAGTATATATATATATATATTTTTTTTTTCCAACTCTTGTGAGGTGGACATAGTCTGAGGCATATTCCTGAGGACCGATGAGAGAATTATGAAATATTGAAGAGAAGAAACAGACTACAAAAGTACTGAAGAGTTTTCAGAGACAAGTTTTCTTTTACTTTTAAACTTTGTCTTGCATATACATATATATGGTATGATATATAGTAAAGTATGTTAAAAACTGAGTGTTTTTCTATTTTGACGTTCAAAAATATAGCAAAGAAACAACACCTAGACTAGCATTTTTATCATTATTGACTATGACATAGTCATGTAATTATATTAATAAAGTATGAGTTATGCTCATTTTGGATGAGCAAATACACACACACACACACACACACATATATATATATATATATACCATATATATGTATGTATATGGTGTATCTATATATATGTATATGTATGTGTGTATGTGTGTGTATATATATATATATATGTATATATATATATATATACTTATATATACCATAATATTTTTCTTATTTTGAATATATATATATATATATATAATTATAATATATTTCCAACTTTAAATCATGCACTAATTCTTCATTATCTTCTTAAATTTCTTCTTAAAGCAAAAATCATGTTTGAATAGCGGTATGTCATAATTTATCAGCAGCACATCAGAGGCTCTTCTGTGAGTTCCTTTGTTCTTCTTTGTATGCAGGCAACAGACCCTGATGCTGGAATAAATGGCCAAGTGCACTACAGTTTGGGTAACTTCAATAATCTTTTTCGTATCACTTCCAATGGGAGCATCTACACAGCTGTGAAACTGAACAGAGAGGTGAGGGACTACTATGAACTCATCGTTGTGGCCACCGATGGAGCAGTGCACCCTCGACATTCAACCCTCACACTGGCCATTAAAGTTTTGGATATTGATGATAACAGCCCTGTGTTCACCAATTCCACATACACTGTAGTTGTAGAGGAGAATCTGCCCACTGGGACCACATTCCTTCAAATAGAGGTATGTAGAAACAAGAATTTCATGGACTCTAAAATGTGAAATTTGCTGTTAGAAAAGGGTTGTCAAATTTAGCAGTAAAAATGCAATATATTGAGTTATTTGGATTTCAATAAAAGACTAAATGTTGGTATGACTCAAATATTGCATATCATTTTTATGGGACATCCCTTGAGGTGACTTCCACAAAATTAAAGAAAAAAAGCTGTATTTTTGAAAATAAAACAGTGGTTTTTGTTCCCTTTAATTTACAGTTATAAAGCTGTATGCTTTTTGTACTACTTGACAATAAAATACTTTTTTTGTTTTTTTTTTTGAGACAAGGTTGACTTGTAATTCAGGCTGCCCCTGAGCTCAATCTCAAACTCACAGAAATCCTCCTGCCTCTGCCTCCCAAGTGCTGGGATTATAGGCATGAGCCAGCAGGCCCAGCACTGTGGTATGCGGTCCTGATTGCTGGTGAGTGTGAGTCTCTAAACCTGACATTGTTGTATTTGGTTACCAGTGATTGAACCCAGGCCCTTGCGATGGCAAGGCAGACACAGGAACCACTGAGATAAATCCTGGGCCCAATATAATACCTTTTTTTAAAAAAATTAGTTTCCTTTATAACATTATTTTGAGGTTTTAGAAGAAAATTATCCATAAATATTTTTACCTATATAGTCTTTGTAATGGTGTAAATTAGCATTATATACATTTTTTTCCATTTTTTAGTTGAAATCCTTAACTGGCACATTACATATACATATCATGATTGCACTCCACAATGAGAATTTATACCAGTATATGATACAACTTCTCATTTTATTTCATAGCCCTACCCACCCTACCACCCCCCTATATACATAAACTGTTTCCTTTCTTTTTTGTTATAATCTCATGATTTCCCCTTCATTCTATTTCACTTTGAGTATTTTCTATTTCATAATACATATTCTATAATTCTATAACTCATTTACATCTTCATTTTTTCATACCAGAGAAAAGATGCAATATTTACATATCTGTGTCCTATTTATTTCACTTCTGAGGTATATCCATTTAGGATATTCCAATATAATACCTTTTAAAGAAAATTTCAATTATCTCAAAAGTCCTCTCCCAAACATTCTATCATGAGGTACTTTGCTATCCCAAGACCAAAGCAACAGGGTCATGTAACCATGAACTACATATGCGAGCCAAACTAAATTTTCTTCATGATCATTTCTAGTATTTTGTCATGGTAATAGAAAGCAGACTAATTGGTTAATGGAAATTTGAATAAAAAGTCCCAAAGATTTTAGGTAGGAAAATGACAGAATGTAATTTATACTTTAAATATATTTTTTTTCTGGAGGTAATGCTAACAACACATTGCGGGAGAGCAAGACTCCTGCCTCTGAAGTGTTTGTGTTAGTGAGTGTACATTCAACACACAATCATTTTCTCAGTGTTTTGTTCTTGCATTTTATTTTGGCCACCTGAAGTGCCTTTGCCAGTCTTTTTTTTTTTTTTTTTTTTTCTAAATAAAGTAATTTTCTCCTTGTGCCAACATATTCTTTTTTCCAGGTTCTAACTCAGAACGTTTACAATTGCCATAACATTGTTTCCTTCTATTTTGACATTTGTGTATTAATCCTCTTAGAATACAGCAGTTATGTCTTGAATCCTCTTGGTTCTCTCCACAGTGCCTTGTACATGATTATTTCTCTATATATATTAGTTACAAGACAGAGAGAGTAATGGGCTGATATCTAGGAAAGTATTGTAGAATCTTTGTGAGAAGCAATTTATATTTAATATTGCTTAGTTTTTCTCTACAGCCCTTTAGTACTTTGTTGATTGAAGTCACTCAAATATTATTTCTATTTAAAATATTTTTATGATTATTAAATGAGCAGGAAATATTTATGGCATTATGTATTTCTTTAGTGTAGTGTGATTCATTTAATATTGATCTTTCAAGTCAAATAAATAATAGTAAGAAAACTAGTAATGAAAAAAATCTCATGTGTTTCTCTTTGTTGGTTTTCATCTTTGTCTTTCCTCTGTCTCTCCCCTGTCTTCTGCATTTCTTCTCTCCTTTCCTCTCCCACTTACCTTCCTTAATACATGAAAAATTACTCAGCAGAAGTGCTCCTCTTGACAAAGATATGTTTTGTCATTATCAAATTGATGCTGTTCTAGATACTGTGTATGACTTCCATCTACCGTGAGTTGTTGTTTTGGGGATGCTTCTTACTGTTCTTCCGTCTGGCATTTTTTAACTGTAGTTTTTATTTGTACATATTTGTCATGGATATTGATCCTGTCCATCATATGGAATTTCAGCTGTACTTAGAATATCATAAATCTCTTTCTCTCATTCTCTTCCTTCTCTGCTTAATTTCTTACAGGCTAAAGATGTGGACCTTGGAGCAAATGTGTCATACCGGATAAGAAGCCCTGAAGTAAAGCACATTTTTGCCCTACATCCATTTACAGGAGAACTGTCCCTTTTAAGGAGCTTGGATTATGAGGCATTTCCAGATCAAGAAGCAAGCATCACGTTTTTGGTGGAGGCATTTGATATTTATGGGACAATGCCCCCTGGCATTGCCACTGTCACAGTAATAGTAAAGGTGAGGAGTACAGATGGTGTCTGGTTGCCTATTTCCTCTGTGCGTGCATCTTTTTTTCTTATATTACTGCTTTGACAACAATTCACATTAATATGATGGTATGAAACTAGGCCATAACTTTTGTAATGTAAAGTTTTCATAAAAATATGAGAAATAATGATATTTTTTAAATATAAAGGTAATTTTAAGAGGCATTAAGTGTCATCTTACAGAATGACTGACTCTGCTGTTGGCTCTGTGACTTTAGGAAAATTATAACCTTGTTAAACTACAATTCTGTCAAAATTTCACAGCCCTGAGGATGTTTTCATTATTCTTTTAAAATATTAAATAAAACACAGGACCTAGAAGGGTCCTTGGGCCTCAGAACTATTAATTTAACTGAGTTAGAAAGTCGTGTCTGGGATGGACAGTGCATCAGTCGATGAAATTGTGGTTTAATTCTAGCCTGCCCAGTGAGAGGTCTGTGCCCTGGGATCACTGTCAATCTCTCTGGATTTGTCTCATTTATTATAATATGGTAGCTGATGATTACCTTAAAAATCATGGTATATTTAACCTTTAGATTTATTCTGATTTGAAAGGTACAGCTTAACAGCTGACATGAGGGAATGTAATAGCCATTTCTCAAATATTCCATAAAGGTCACCTGAGCTTCGTCCCACACTTTCAGGTTCCTAGGCTTCTTTCATGCTTTCTTTGAGCCAAAGAAAAAAATAGAAACTTGAATATTCCTTTTTTTCTAGTCTTTGAATAGATGTTTGGATGATTAGCCAAACACTATTATCACAGAGAACCAGACATATGCAGAGAGCAAAAGTGAGATGCAGAGTGAGAATGACAGTGAGAAAGAAGGAGGAAAAGAAGGGAAAGCTGGATAAAGAAATAGGAGAAAGGAAAAAATGAAAAAAAAAAAACAACTAGATTTCAAATGTAATTAATCAGTGAACCACTTTACAAAGCAGCCTATGATACATTTCAATAAGTACATGTACAATAGAGATGAAAATAATAATTGAATAAATAATTTATTATAGACATTTTGACACAATTTATTTGCAGTTATAGCAAAAACTATGATTGATGATAATGATCAGATTTTATCAGGTGTTAGTAGGAATCAAGATTCCATGTTATCTGCTTAGACAGAAACATAATGTAGAAAATGTGTAAATTTTGAAATAATATTTAGCTACAGATTTACATAGCAGTATTATAATTCAGTCTTTGCAACTATATGTTGTCCTGTTGGGTTTATTCATATTTCCTGTAGTCACAAGAAAATTATAACAGGATGGGAACAAATTACTTGACTTAATAGCTTTCTTAAAATTTTTGGTACTGGTAATCATGCAAAAAGTCAAAGCAACCTACTAGATAAGGTAGAAAAAGACTATGGTAAATATATTTAAATATAAGACATTACCATGTATCCCCCTAAAACACACTGCCCCTGGCTCCAAACACATTTAATGCATCATTCTTGCCATTTTCTGAAGCATGCTGAAAACTTCTGTTTATCTTCTCATACTCCCATTATTATTGCTACTTTGATATCATGAATTGATTCAAAATATTTGCCTTTCATGGTCATTTTGACTTGGGTGAACAACCGGAAGTCATATGGTGCCATATACATGAAAACAGTAGGTGAAGATGTGCTGGAATGCTTTTATGAGGTTATCTGTCCCTTCAATAGCACTGGATGACATCATTCTCTACATCCTTCTTCACATCTCATAAAAGCACTTGCAGAAAAGGACTCCCAGATATGCTTCAGAGAATGGAAAGATGACTAAACTATAAAAAAATTAGTGATTTGTCCACTATGGAACAGCATTTCTTGACAAACATTACAATTAGGTCAAACAAAGACATAAATAGACCAGATAAGTTATAGCTATTAACTGTGGGAGTTAATTAATAGTTAATAGCTATTAACTATTAATTTAATTATTAACTTAAAATCAACTGTTACTAAAATATTAGGTGAGTTCTGCTTGTACAAATTATTAACTTTAGAATAACTTCAGGATATCTTAACTTTAATAATAATTTAAATCATTAATTTTAGAATAACCTCAATCCCTTTAAGAATTATCTCTTTAAAGCTCGTTTTTTTTACATGTTGACATATTGTGTGTTTTTTAAATAACCTAGGTTTTGTTTTCAGAAAAGCATTGCAAATTCAGAAACAAAGCTCAGGGGCTTTTTCTTTCCCAAGATTTTTTTTGTTTTTCTCTGTTTGCACAGTGCTTGCATATAAACATTGTACCTAAAAATTGGAATGCAAATATGAGTAATGACATGATTTTTAAATCTGATATTAACATGTGCTTCTGGTAGTATAATTTTATAGTGTTCTAAGAGTTATGCTTCTGTTGTAAATCAATCATGTATCCTAACATTATACAATTAAAGACAGTTTTTACTAAGACAAATATTTAAGAATTCAAAAAGCAACACACAGGAATAATCTGAGAATTTTTCTGTTCTTAGTAAAATTTATAATAGAGCTAAAAGAATTTTATCACAATATTTTTAAATCAAATCTTTTTTGATACATTATGAATACACATCATCATTGCATTCAACATTCAGAGTTTGTACCAGAGTATGATAGGACTTGATTCTAGTTTTTCCCCTTTCCACCCACCCAGCAGTCTTCCATCTCCTATACACATAATATTTGTTTCCTTTTTTTCTTTGTTACTGTCACATTCTTTTTCCTCTTTTTATTTACCCCTAAACCCTCTTTCCCTTTAAATAATTATTATTTCAAAATATCAACTATACATATTACAACTCATTCATATCTTCATTTTCTCACACCAGAGAAAAGATACGCTATTTACACATCTGTGACCTATTTATTTCACTTATGAGGATATCCTCAAGGTATGGCCATCTGAGTATGAATGACTTAATCTTATAAATTTTAATGGCAGAATAATATTCCATTCTGTAAAAGAACCACATCTTCCTTATCTAGTCTCCAGTTGATGGACATTTTGGTTATTTCCAGGATGTAGCAATCACAAACTGAGCTGTTATAAACATGGGTACACATATGTCACAGTGATATGAGTCTTTTAATTCCTTTGTCTATATGCCTAGCAGATCGATGGCTGGGTCAAATGGGATCTCCAACCCTAGCTTTTTGAGGAATCTCCACACTGATTTCCACCGAGGCTGTATGAGTTGACACTCCCACCAACAGTGGAGAAGGATTGCTTTTCTCAGCAACCTCATCAACATTTATTGCTGGCTAATTCTGAAATAGCAGCTATTCTTTGTGGAATAAGATGAAATCTCAGTATTCTTTTTATCTGCATCTCTCGAATAAACAGTGATGTTGAGCATTTATTCATATACTTCTTAACTGATCTTACTTCTTTCTCTGAAAAGTATCTGTTTCAGATGCTCATTTTTGAATTAAATCTTTAAATTTGGGTGGGCTGATTTACTTGAGCTCTTTATAGTCTAGATAGTAGCTTTTTGTCTGAGAAGTGGCTGGTAAAGATTCTCTCCTATATTGTTGGTTGCTTTTTCATCCTTTTGGTGGTTTACTTTGCTGTGCAGAGGAATTTTAATAGAATGATATCCCATTTATTGACTTTGGCCAACTTGAAACTGTACTATAAAGCCACTGTGATTAAAAACTGCATGGTACTGGCAAATTAACAGACCTGAGGATCAGTGGAGTAAATTAGAAGATCCAGAAACACTCCAGATACACTAAGTTACCTCATCTTTGACAAATGAGCCAAAAATCCTCCGTGAAAGAAAGATAGCTTCTTTAACAAATGGTGCTGGAAAAACTGGGCTTTAACTTGTCCGAGACTAAATCTAGACCTCTCTCTTTTACTGTGTACAAACCTAAAATCAAAGTGAATTAGACACCCAAATATTAAAACAGTCACACTAAATCTGCTGCAAAACAGGTTCGGTAAAACTCTTGAAAACATTGGCATGGGGAGAGACTTCCTGAACAAAACTTTTATAGCTTGACAACTAACAAAAGAAAACAAATGGGATCTCATTCTCTTAAAATCTTCTTCGCAGTGAACGAAACCACCAACAGAGCAAAAGGCAACCAACAATATGGGAAAGAATCTTTACTAGCTGTTTCTCAGATAAAGGGCTACTATCTAGAATATATAAAGAGCTTTAAAAAAATCATCCCACTCAAATTTAAAGACCCAATTCAAAAATAGGCATCTGAAATGAAGAGATAGTTTTCAGAGAAAGAAGTAAGAGCAGTTAAGAAATATATGAAGAAATGCTCAACCTCACTGTTCATTCGAGAGATGCAGAGAAAAAGAACACTGAGATTTCATCTCACTCCATAAAAAATGGCTGCTATTTCAGAATTAGCCCGAAATAAACGTTGGCAAGGCTGTAGAGAAAAAGAAACCCTTCAGCACCACTGGTGGGAGTGTAGAATAGTACAACCTCTGTGGAGATAAGTTTGGAGATTCTTCAAAAAGCTAGGACTGGAGGTCTCATTTGACCTGGCCACTGCTCTGCTATTATATATAAGGACTAGTTTATTTTTTTTAATTCCCAAAGCATTATACCTCTAAAGTATTTATACCTCATTTTTGCAAGTGTAAAGATGAGTTTGAAAGAACCTGCTGGCTGGACAGCAGCAGCCTGGCCTAATTCACAAGTAGATTAGGAAAAAAGAGAAAAAAATGAAGCCTGAAAAAATAGTCTACTTCCTTTGACTCTAGTAAAATGTAGTAGTAGACTAATTTTTAGTCTTCACAGTCAAAAATGACAAAATTTCTCTAAAAAAACAACAGATAATACTGTTTTACAAGAAAAAACAATGCACTGCATTTTTAATGCAAGTTTCTGACAAACTCATACATATTTCACAAATGTACTGTCCTGCTTTTTTATATTTTATTAGTACACATGTATAATGGCACTCTTTAATATGATCTCTATGTTTCTTAATTCAATTCGGCATGGACCGGATATAGTATTTTAATTTTAATGTTTTAGGCTACACTATTCCTTTTCACTCTTTTCTCTACTATTTCTAAGATATTGTTCAATTTGGCATGAAGGGTTTTTTCTCACACTGACTTGGACAGTCTTTCACATTCCCTCTAAGACTGGATGTGCCCTGATTTATCATCACTGTGCCAAACTTCCTGGGACAGATGGACAAGGCCAGTAATGGTTACTTGTTTAGACCTTCAAAGAGAGGAAAATGCAGACATGGAGGTCAGGAGTGTTGTACCAAAGAGTCACGTGTGTATAAACACTACCAGAAGATATAGCTGAAGAGATAATGAGAGAAAGCTCTTAATTGTGATTGCCTAAAAGCAGAAAGCCCTTCCAGCAGGAATAATATTTGCATGCCAATCCAAAATTATTAGATGGCCAGTCATATGATACAAGCCCTCTTGATTGAGGGTTGGACCAAAACAAGAGTGAACTTATGGCCAGTGTTGGAAATGAAATGTTAAAAGTTACTCCTTGCACTCTAAAAGTTCTTGTTTGACTATTTAACTTATAAATATCTAGTCATATGTAATATGTTTTCTCAAATAATGAAATACTAATTTGTAAACATAGAAGATTATTAAAGAGTCTATCATTATAAAACCAGCATAGCTGAGCTTCTGTGAGCTAACATTCTCAATCATAGCATCTTCAAGTCTCAGTTTTCATTTCTTTCTTTCTTTTCTTTTTCTTTTTTTTTTGATAATCTTGAAATTTAAAAGAGAAAGAAATGAAGGGTTTATTCCATTGTGTTTTCTTACATTTGATCAAGTTTTATCTGCTAGCACTGCATCGATACTATTTTTTCCTGGGACTTCTGCTGCCACTTCTAAACTCCCCTGGAAGGGAGACAAACTGTATATCTCCCCCACGCTCAGATATCCTTAAATTGTCTGGAGAGCTTAACCACTGCCTGGTTTCCTTCTGTCTCAGGGTCTCATATTACTAGATATTCCTGCTCTTATTTTATATATCTTTCTGCTGAGAAATATATATGCTTGGAGAATTGCAAACATTTCTTTTTGAAGAAAATAACACTTTCCTTAGCACTAAGTGTTCTTTGGAAACTCAGACTATCAAAATATTTTCTTGTTCAGCTTGCTTTCCCTTTTGCACCTCTTCTGGAGACAATTTTCTGTGTTCTAGTAGCCTCGGTAAGAGGTTCAGCCCCAAATTACAAGAACTTCAAGTCCTTTACTTTGGCTTTGGAAATGTTATTTTGTCATTTTATTGTGCTACTGGATTAAGAAGTTTGGAACTATGTTTAAAAAAAGTATAAATCAAAAAAAAAAAAAATATATATATATATATATATATATATATATATATATATATATATGAAACCAGACGAAAAAGGCCAAGAGGAATGATAGCAACATATTTTGTGGCTTCTGGAGCAGTTGACAATTATAAGTCATCTTAGCTTGGTCTTCATTTCTCATTCAAATAAATTTGTAGGGTAGAATATTTAAATATTAAATATTAAATAAAAAATAATTCATTTACTGAAGGTTTTGGCCAAGAAATGAAGACTTGCTATTTAATTAGCTTTTCCTTACTGTCTCCACATTGAAAGCTAGATCATCAGAAGGCATCGCCTTTGATCTCAAGAAGGGATGGTCACAGACAGGAACAGACACTTGGGAAGTCTGACTTGTTCTCATTGAATCAGTTTGCGATGCTTTTTAGACTGTTCTGATAGACATCAGTAAAATTAAATAGGGGTCAAATATATAACAAAAAAGGCAAGATATACACTACTAAGCTTGGGTTCTATCTTTGTAAACCATTCTTCACTTTCTAGAAAACATTTTGATGTTGTACAGTGCTGCTGTATGAAGCTGGCAGCAGCACTTGTGAAGTTCTCAGGGGACTCGTTTCTTCCCAAGATGTAGGACAGAGTTGGTTTTTTTATCTTCTCAGTTCCTTCACCTTATTTAAAGGGCCCAAATATTACAGTGATTCATTTGTTGATGATTTGCTCTGACTTGTGTAAAGTTATTTCTTATTTTTAAACATTTTAGAAAAAATAATCAGTATTTTAATCCTATATAGACTCAAGTCATTTATAATTCCTTTTCAATTGACACAAGTATGATAAATCTTCAAGAAAATTTCCCAAATGAAGATCAGCTGTGGCTTCCCTTCTTGTCCTGATATGCCAGGATAAAATGTAACAAAAAAATTAAAATCTCTACTATATATCATAGAACTCACAAAATTAATGTCATTGTTTTTGTGAGAAAATTGAAATAAAATTCTAATTTCTCCACAAATGAAAATTTCTCCTTCTTTGCAAATTTTCTGCTATTGGCCTGTTTATTCACAGCACTGACAAGCTATTTTTCAATAGCATAATTGCATGGTATTTGCTAAAATGATATTTGTATCCAAAACAATCACAACAGGGAAAGCATCTTGAAGAAGTGTCTTTGGAAATGAGCAAAAGCATAATTTATTTTGTAAAAAACAGAAAAAATAAAAGATATAGGGCCAGAGATTTAGCTCACTAGTGTCATGACTGTCAGGCCAGTGCAAGGCTCAGTGCTTGATTGTTGGTACCAGGAAAAAGAAGGTATAGTTGCTAATCTCTGATCTACCAGCCATTTAAAATTAGAGTGCAAATGGGAAAAGTGAGAGATTACACTTTAGAAAAAATGCTTTCACACATGCATAAAATAGTGTTTATCCTAAGTACCTGCAAAAGTTTTCTTAGTGTCACATTTCCAAAATTTGAAATATCATGTGTCCATTATAAAAATGATACATATTTTATTGCAAAGATTTTATAAAACATTCAAAAAAACAAGACTTTTTGTATTGTATATCTCTTTTGAATGTCTGTAACAAATGAAGATAGGGTGATAGTAAATTACATAATATGAAAAATGTGGAGAAAATTAAAATTTTCTGAATAATTTAAACAGTAACAAGAGATTAGGATTTAGCTTAGTGGCACCACACCTTCCTTGCCAGCACAAATACTTCCTGAGTTTGATTGCAAGTACAAAAAGTAATTAATAACTTTCAGTGTGAAATGTGGCCTGATAAACTTAAGATGTAATATAAAGCAATTCTTAAATTCAACAGAAACATGCAAAAAAATAAAGATTTATATTGTAGCAAATTGAATAAAAATAGATCAGAGAATATAAATTGAATATATGATAATAAGCAGCATTAAAACAAATGTAGTGCACTGGTGGAAGATGAGAACACTCTTACACAATTGGAGAGATACAGAATGAGGCCCTTTGATGACAGAAAGAGGTGGGATACACCTGTTGTGTTTGCCTGTCTGCGCATGTGCAGGTGTGGCCTGAGTAAAGAAAGAGATGCACAGATTTCAGAAATGGAAAAAAAAAATCCAAGATAACCCATATGGTTGTGAAGTACAGAGGGGTTCTTGGAAGATGATGCTGAGATTTTTATTTTTCAGTGGAATTCACTCTTCTTGAAAGAAGGGATATGTCCCTGGTCCACATACATAAGACAGAGGGAACCTTTCTGGGTGAAAACTCCATGCCTGACAAAGGTGATATTTACCAACCCGCGAGCGCCTGAGACACAAATGCTAGATTGTCTGTGTGGAGCACTGGCAGATCTCTCTTGTTTTTGCTAGGGGCGAAGCAGTCATGAGTTCAGAGAGCAGGACAGGTAGCCCAAGACAAAAACAGAAACTTTGAACATCTGATTTACAGTATTGTCCTTGTCTAAAGGAAGAACTTGATTAAAAGATGATTATAATCAACCAGCTAACCTAAGTGCATTCTAACAGGTCAATCACTATTTGGAAAACACTGATTATTCTCTTAGGTTCTTTGTCCTGAAGAAAATATTTATTTTAGATTACAGCCTTCAAATATTTCTTCTCTTCTATTCCATGTTATAAAATTGTTATCAATATGTTCTTTCAAATATAGTAACTATTAAGTTTAAAGAAGGTGAACACATTTCTGAAGCATGTCTTGGAGCTGAATCAGTTTCCTTTCTTTTCTTTTTCTTTCTTTCTTTTTTTTTTTCCTTTTTATGAGATAGGGTCTCCCATTTTTTGTAGTTCAGGCAGGCCCTAAGCTCAACCTTGAACTCATGGCAATCTTCCTGCCTCTGCCTCCTGAGTGCTGGGATTAAAGGCATGAACCACCACACTCAACATTGTTGTATGTGGTTACCAGGGATCGAACCTGGGCCCTTGTATTTGCAAGGCAGGCATTGGAACCATTGGGCTAAACCCCTGGCCCCTGAATCAGTTTATTACAAATTTAGCTTCATGGCATACTATTCTAGAATTTTAGGACCAAGATGTAATATATTTGCTGTAAGGAGCCAAACTAGAGAAAGCAAATAAACATACATGCCCAGGATTAAATACAGAATCCCACTAGCTGTAGCACTTAATTTTTCTATGGCTTTCTTCTATGACTCCCTAAATGTCACTTGCTGGTGGATGGAAATTCTCAGTTCCTTATGCATGTACCCAGTGAAAATCTTTCAGGTTTAACTGACAGACATATTTGCACCTAATTGCCAAGGTGAATTAAACCACACTTGCTACTGCTATTAGGCTCCAGTGTGAAATGCCACCCAATGGAACACTGGATGCTGATGAACCCTGGTAAAAGCAATTAACTCTTAAGTGCTGTCACCATTTCCCAACAGACTCTATTGTCACCACCGCATCTTCTAATGCTACAGCTGCTGTATCTCCTGTATTGAACTAGCTGTCACACACCAGCCCATACATCTGATGTTCTAGAATCTTCAGTATACCCTAAGATTGTTGGTTCACTGAAGCCATAAAATATTCCAAACAATAGCAATTCATACTATCAACATCTTAGAAACATCTCTCAATATATAGTTTATAAAACACTAGTTTCTCAAAATAATGTGTAATGCATATGATACAAATAAAACATAAAAGCCTTTTGGATTATATGAACTTAAATTTCTATACAGTTGCCCTTTGTTTAAGAGTTTTAACTAAATTACAATACCTGTAAGCTATCATGAAAATAAAATGTGATTTTCTACTCTACTAAAAAATATTGATTCATAGAATTCTTCCTATTTTAGAAGGTTCTGATGGAGCTAACTTTCCAAAGAATTCTATCTCAGAAAACATTTCTAGGCTTTTTATGAAGACAACGTTGTAAAGGTTAAATATTGAGCAGATTGTTGTGTTAAGTGTGCCTGTGCAACATCTATTTCTCTTTTACTCCAAAAAGCTTTAAAAATAACTATAAAAATAACTTCAAGAAATAGATTTCATTATGCATCATTCAAAAAATCAGTAGGTTGCAAAGATATGAGGTTAGAATGTTCTACTATTTTAAAATACCTTGAGAATACATATTTTAAAAGTAATTTGTAGATTTTTAAAATGAAAATCTTATTTCAAGCATCATACACATATTTTTCTGGTTTTTTTAGTTCCTTTTTTATTTGCCTCCAAATATCAGAATCATGACATTAGAATTTAATTGAGCATAATTTGATTATATGTCTGTTTCTTATTAGCTGCTTTTATTAGCTTTATATCTTTATATTCAAAACAAGAATAATAACAGAAATAATAGCCAACATGTATTTTAGATAGATTTATTTTAATGATACAATTAACATGTCTGTCAAATATCTGGCATACAATAAAAATAAACCATACAAACTTCTGTGTCCATTTAAGATTATCTGAAATATTATATAGAATATGCTCAGAATTATGCTTAGAATTAGCCCATATCCTTGTATTTAATACAAGTATCACATTTGGGGAAAAATCTTAAAATGTATCAAAGTTTGTTCTCTACATAATCAAAGTCAGGGAAATCATATTGAAATTAATTTTGCACTGGATTGGTGAATTTGTCCCCGTTGCTCAGGGTTTATCCTTTTTAATTTAGCTATCTGTTTTGCAGGATTGTCTTACCAGAGTACATGAAGCAATCAAGATAGTTGGCCAAGTAATTTAAGCTGATCTCGAGTTTAGTTACTTTTCTATACACTCTCATAAATATCCTTGTGTTTATTCTTTCACAATGTTTATTGGATATGAAATTATCTATTGATATTTTTGCTTCCATACTGAGCTACAACATCAATACCAATAGGCACCATGTCTCTCTTGGTTGCAATCAAATCTCAACCTTCAAATATAATACCTGCTACATAGTGGGATTCTGTCAGCAATCATGATACCGAGAGACTGAATCTTCTTTGCTATTTGTGGTAAAGCGTACATCCCTTTATGTCTACATTTTGGATATACTGCCTCTCAGTATACATGGTAGCTCCTAACTCAGAAGTAAAAAGTTTAAAAACCCTGAAAATAAATTTAGGCAACTAAAAAAAAGTATATGGTGAAATTTTGATTTTTTAAAAATATTTTTAATTAAAATGTGAAAGAAACCAATTATTTGAATTTAAGGTAAACCCCAAACAAAATACAGAGTGATTCATTTGTCTACTTTAAGGCCTATTTGGACCCTATGTGTGGAAGCACATGGATAGGTATAGGGATGAGAAAATATGGAAAAACAGCAAAGAAGCCTGATATGAGACACAACAAATAATATTCGTTTCTAGAGTAAAAAAATGGAAGTAACTGGTCACCGACAAGTTATTACATCAGCTGTATAGTCAGCCCATGATGAACAAGTATCAATTCCTTGAGCCACAAAGGGTGTGGGAGGGCAGGGCAAAGAGACGGTCCTGACCATGGTGCTGGTATGAGGCTGAGTCGCCGAAGCAGCCAAAGTCTTCCCGCCCACCGACTTGGTCACTTGTGTCTCTGAGCGTGGGTAAAAGATGAGACTGGCATTTCCCTTAGTTTCATCTTTTTTCTAAAAAGGAACATAAAGCTATCATCACTTAGTACTTCCTATCCAGAAGTACCCCTTTGCAGAACCATTTTCACCTATGATTTAGTGTTCAATTTTTGTCATTGCATTCTTTTTCTTTGGCTTCCCATTTTGCACACATACTACTAGCTCCTAGTTTCGTATTCCGCTCTTACAATCATTCCTCAAATCTAGTTTGTGTTGTGACAGGGCAGATGTAGTTTCTGAGATTTTAGGCTTCAATTTAGTTTTTTAAAAAAGTAAAATTTGTATTTCTCTTCCTGCTAGCTAACTACACCTTCAGGTACAGTTATTTGTTGTACATGGAAAGAACTTGTAAGATTTACTGATAGAAAAACAAACAAACAAACAACAACAACAACAACAAAACTTCAAATAAAAGAGAAATGAAATTATTTTGAAGAGAAGCCTAGTGCTATTCTAGTTGAGAAGTGGGGTAACAGAGTACTCTTTTGAAACATAAAAAACTAAATTGTGTTCACATCAACAAATATGACCATAGGAAGCAAGCTATTATGGGTTTTAATGATAAAACTGACTAGAGGACTGGAAAGGGCATGCTGTTTTTTCTTTTTTTGCTAATACTACCCTCTAGTGGAATAAGGTCCAACAGAAAAGAGCATGGTTATGTAGAGCTGAGTTTATGTTTAATTTACTGCATTATAGAGTATTTGTACAGAAACAAATTTATGTACATTTTTCTTTGGATGTCCCTGAAGCATAAATGGAATGAACTATTGATTATGCTTGTTGACATTGCATTTCAATAAATTTTCTCATCTGAAAGAAGTCATTGTGGTAGAACTATGGGCAAATGGCTATGCTTCATAGCCACAATAAAAGATTACAACCCAGAAATATGTACAATATGCCATAAAGAGAAATACTGCTACAATATAACTGTACTGAATTATTCTCCATCCTGTCCATGGCCAGAGAAATAAAGGGGGAGAAGAAACAATCTATTAATGGGCGTCAGTTATTTATAGCCTTACGTTTGTGTGCAATCAGTTTTGAGAACATATTATAAAATTATCCACTGTACATTCATTTAAAGGTGAATCTAATGAATACTTCCTCAGGAAAAAAAGCCACAATAGCCAACACTGTAAATAACTATACTGAAACAATGTAAAGATACACTGTCTTCCTGTAGGATCAAATTTTCCAAAGAAATACCTTGTCATATTAGTTTAAAAATTTCTTTGGGTGGGTGAAGTAGAAAAATATTCATGGGGACATAATCATTTTATTCAGCTTTAGAAACTCACAGACTAAAGCTTGACCTCTTTTTAACCTTCAGATGCTACAGTTTAGGGATGCAAAAATATTCTCACCCTTTTAGTCACAAGATACATTTGTTTAATTAACCATCACTCTGGAAAGAACAGTAGAAACTGTGCAAATGCTTTTCACACTCGTGTCCTCTTAGATTCCCCCAGACAGAAGCCCTAACATCTGTGATGACAGAGAACCCTGCTTCTTAAGCTCCTACTTGTTCAGACCTTCCCCTCTTCATCTATAAGGAAGATCTCATCCATGAGGATGTGAATAACATATGTTAAAAGGCAATATCTGTTTTTGTTATTGTTTGCTGACAAAGATATCTTTTTTATTAGTGTCTTCAGGTTTCTTCACATTCACAACTCAAAAGTCTATTCTGAACATAAAAGGAAATTGTTTAATTGTAAGATATAATTATCCTGACTCACAAAAAGAAAAGCTTACAATTGGTTAATTACACTGTGTAGGACAGCTGTTGTGTCTGGATAAACATCAAAGTTGACATAGAACTGTCAAAGGCTGCTTCACAGTTTACACTTGAAACATTCTAATTAGTATCACCCCATATGAAGTAATTTGTACTTGGGACAAAAATATAAGAGACATCTTTTGAAAAGCAACAACAAAACATAATATATAGCATCTTTTACTCATAGAATCTCACATTTAAGAAATTGTTTTCTTCTTTACAACAGTTAACAATTTTATGTTATACTTTTGGAAAACTATGAAAACTTCAAGCATCACTTCCGCCTCTGAAAGGTGTAATGTTTGGCTGAGAGTCTGTTCATTCTAGTGCAATGCCTTCTACCAATATCACAGTCACTGATGTTACACAGAAACTCTGCAATTTGCTCTAGAATCCCAGTCAAGAGGGCGAGTAATAGGATTGAGTGGAGGAAAGTGACAGTGGCAAATGGCTTTGTGATAAGAGACATGACTATGTCTCTAACCTGGTTTCCACAGAAGCACTAAGCTCTTGATTGTGTTTCACAGGATATGAATGATTATCCTCCTGTCTTTAGTAAACGAATCTACAAAGGCCTGGTGGCTCCAGATGCAGTCAAGGGCACACCTATCACAACAGTTTATGCTGAAGACGCGGACCCTCCGGTAAGTAAGACTCGATTGGTACTGTGAGCTTTGGAGAAGAAAAATAGTAACTCTCCTAAATGGCATAGTTCCCAAAAGAGCAAACCTGGTCCGTGAGTTTCAGTCCCAACCATTTATATAACTTTGCTTATTGTATACACAAGTACAGATCATATTTCAAGTAACTACTATTTAACTTAGGCAATTAGAGATAAGACTTTCTGTTAACATTCAAAATGTACTATTTTATCAATTTATATGGTTCCAATAATAAATACAGGTGAAAAGAATTGTCTACATTTGGAATCACCATTGTGATAGTTTAATATATAGAACAGTATAGGCTTAATTTAGTATCAACAAGTTTTATATTATATATTTTATTTTTCAGACCTGAGCAGCATTTTATTAACAAAGTGTCAATCAGGACATAACATAAACCTTATTTGAATGTGTTTACTCTGGGAAACAAAAATCTCAACATCATTTTTGAACATTTTCAGTAGATTTATTTTAATCATACAAACTTTCTGAGTTAGTACAAATTACTATTTGAGACAGAACTTTCGACTAACATAGTATGACAGACATGATGTAAATTTTCCTTAATTATGTTTCATTTTTGCATTTAAAATTGTACTACATTCCTACAAGAGTAACATGAGTATCCAATCTCCTATAGCTAGGTGTTTGGATATACATAAGATGTATTTTTTTAATGAAACAGTGTATTACTCTGCTATAAAGAATAATAAATTTAGGTCATTTCTATGGATGTACCTCGAGGACATACACATAAGTGAAATAAATAGGACACAGATGTTTAAATACCATATTTTTTCTCTAGTTGAGAAACTGAAGATGTGAATGAATGCTAAAATGTATGATAGGCCAAGTGAAAATATGCAAAAGGGAAAGGCAGGTAGGGGAAAGTAAAAAAAAGGAAAGAAAAAATTGATAGTAAGAAAAAAAGGAAATAAAGCTTGCTTCTGGGGGTGGAGTTGTGGGGAGGGCAAGGGAAAGGAGAAAAAATGATCATCTAAATGTGTCATGTCCAGGTACAAATTTTCAATGATGAATGTGATCCTTATGTATAAAATGTACCAATGAAGTCAATTAAAAGTAGAAAGAAAAAAGGTAGCATAAGAAATATTTCCATCCTATAAATACTAGCTATGAGAATCTAGAGTGCTTAATAGGTACATATCGCATCTTTCCTCTGGTATGAGAAAATAAAGATGTAAATGAGTCCTAGAATTGTATGTTATATATTATGAAATAGAAAATGCTCAATGAAAAATAGGGAGAAGGGGTAAAAATGATGATATTGTAACAAAAAAGTAAGGAAACAAATTTTATGTATATGGGGGGGTAGGGTGGGTAGGTTTATGGGAAAAAATGAGAATTAAGTTGTGTCTTATACTGGTACAAATCCCCATTATGGAGTGCAATCGTGATGCGTATGTGTAATGTAACAATAAAGATTAAAATTTTTTTTAGAAAGTTAAATAAAAATCCTTTATTCTCTTAAACGCTAAATTTTGAAGATTTTGCCTTTTATTGCAAGCAATGTTACATTACCTAAGTCAGTGTCTGGTAGATTCTGGGAAAATATAGATAAAAGTTTCAAATGAGCCATTTTTAAACTCATTTGTAATTTTTTATTAGCACATATTTTCAGTGCATGATGATTATATTCCTCACATGGAGTTAGTACATTTACGAATCTTTTAACGTCTGCTTCTCCTCCCCACTCCCTCCAGTCCCTGGTCTCCTCCTAGGAGTGATTTATACATTTTGCTTTATATTGCTAACATAAACAATATTTCTGTAACAGTGTTATTTGATAAAATGTGAATAACAGTCTAATTTTCAACTTCATTTGTGACAAGGTATATAAAAGACTGAAGATCCTGGGCCGGGGAGTTAGCTCAGTGGTTCTGGCGCCTGTCTTGCAAGCGCAAGGACCCGGGTTCCATTCCCCGGTAACCACATAATAATACTGGGTGTGGAGACCCACACCCAGCAGCAACCAGTACCACATACCACAGTGCCGGACGTAGTGGCTCACGCCTGTCATCCCAGCACTCGGGAGGCAGAGGCAGGAGGATTGCTGTGATGAGTTTGAGGCTGAGCTCAGGGCCAGCCTGAACCACAAAGCGAGACCCTGTCTCAAAAAAACCTAAAAAAAAAAAAAAAAAAAGACTGAAGATCCTGAAAAATAATAAGGTAACATGAAAGCAATGACCTTTACCTCAGAAGTACCTTTGCGTAAGAGTGTTAAAATGTCTCCGAAATAGATTCACGACATTTTGGGAAATATGATACGCAAAATCTCATACTTGAATCCAGCAATAGAGATGGCTAATGTGAAATTGCTGGTCCATCTTTTTTTTTTTTTTTTTTAGGTTTTTTGAGACAGGGTCTCGCTTTGTGGTTCAGGCTGGCCCTGAGCTCAGCCTCAAACTCATCACAGCAATCCTCCTGCCTCTGCCTCCCGAGTGCTGGGATGACAGGCGTGAGCCACTACGTCCGGCACTGTGGTATGTGGTACTGGTTGCTGCTGGGTGTGGGTCTCCACGCCCAGTATTGTATGTGGTTATCGGGGAATCGAACCCGGGTCCTTGCGCTTGCAAGACAGGTGCCGGAACCACTGAGCTAACTCCCCGGCCCCCTGGTCCATCTGTTTTTAAGTGCACTGTTACAGGTACAACATACTTTAAAGTAGTAATATGCATCAGCCCCAATTTTTGCTCTATATTGATAGTCATATGGAAAGAAAGAATTAAAAATTTTAGAGCCAAGGATTTAGCTCTGTGGTTTCAGCATGTGCCTTGCAAATGCAAAGGCCCAGGTCCAATCCCAGTAACCACATACAACAATACCAGGTGTGGTGACTCATTCTCACCAGCAATCAGTACCGTGTACCACAGTGCCGAGTGTGCTGGCTGAGTTCCAGACCAGCCTGAACTACAGAGCAAACCCTTCTCTCAAAAAATCTAAACCTCGGGCCGGGGATTTAGTTCAATGGTTCCGGCGCTTGTCTTGCAAGCTCAAGGGCCTGGGTTTGATCCCCGGTAACCACATACCTATATTGGGTGTGGAGACTCACGCCCAGCAGCAACCAGTACCACATACCACAGTGCCGGGTGTGGTGGCTCACGCCTGTAATCCCAGCACTCGGGAGGCAGAGGCAGGAGGATTGTGATGTGAATTTGAGGCTGAGCTCAGGGCCAGCCTGAACCACAAAGCGAGACCCTGTCTCAAAAAACCTAAAAAAAAAAAAAAAAAAAAAATCTAAACCTCAACCAACCAACCAAACAAACAAAAAAACATTAAAATTATAATAGTGCATGAAATGACTATGAGCAAGAAGAGTATTTTAACATAATTTTTCTATAAAAATTACTAATGGGTAGTTTAAAGTAGTGTTAAGATATCTAGGGTATTGATGAGTGACTGACAGTGCTATCCAGCTGTATGGCAGACCTTCGAAGTGTTAATGTTGAAATCTTCACCTCTTTATGTTTTTTTGTTTGTTTGTTTGTTTTTTTTCTTATCTAATTTAGGTGTGTAGCCTGACATTTAGATCACATCCCCCGGTATGAGAGAAATTGAGGTGGTTTGTGGACTGCTTCTTAAGGTCAAAGTACTTATTGAGAGGAGTCTGTGTCTTCAGATACTGATGCTCTTTGAAAAAAAAAATAGTCTTAAATTCTAAATCATTTTGGGAGAAGTTTTCAGTTTTCCACTTTAAATACTGTGGAAAATGTGATCATGTCACATGATGTTGACTTTAGAGAAAAGGTAAATGCAAGTGATTTGGTTGAAATCCCTATTGTGCTCATTTCAGTGTGTGTTTCTCAGAGACATCTTCGGTTACTGAAATATTCACAGTTTTCCAGTGTAAATGCAGTTCAGAACTGTATTTTTGAGTCATTTTTGTAAATGAGTCCATTGAATAAGTATAATCATGATTTGGCTGTACTCGGGTCAATCCAAAATAAAAACTCAATTTCAAGAAAGTTTTTAGAAACTAGATATTATAATACATAATTTTCAAAAATGCTAGGATTTATTTTTGTCCTTATTT
The DNA here is from genome assembly GCA_004026965.1 of Petromus typicus. NCBI lineage: Eukaryota > Metazoa > Chordata > Mammalia > Rodentia > Petromuridae > Petromus > Petromus typicus. The sequence goes on along the minus strand of PVIR01001869.1, from coordinate 48,327 downwards.
TCAGTTTGTGCCATAAAAAGTATTTAGGAGATAAGGATAAGCATTTTCCACTCTGTTATTATTATAAAGCTTTGTTAAAGAAAACAGTTGTAATTCCATGCCCTACAGAGCTCTCATATCAATTCTAGTACTTGAAGTTGTAAGTATCTGTTATCATACTGTGTTTTGTTAGTAGCTTATCTTCTAAACTAAAATATAAATCCTCCTGGAAGAAGTATATTTAAATTTGAATTCTTATATTTAATTCAGGGCCTGGTACTCAGTAATCGGCCAGGAAATTTTTTAATATAATTGTAGATGCATAAATTAATGATTATTTCTGTACTCTCCAATATTGACAAAATCTACCATATTCTTAGAAAGTTGACTTTATGTGAATCTAGAAAACTTTCATAGTTGTCTCCAAACCTTGGCTTGGGCATTTGCAGCTGAGAATTAAATGATGCGATGTTCATTCATGTTTAGCATAACTTCTGACCTCTCGCACATGGTGTATTATCACGTCTCAAAATAATACTTTTCATTTATAGAAAATGGCCACATCGGGACCGGGGAGTTAGCTCAGTGGTTCCGGCGCCTGTCTTGCAAGTGCAGGGGCGGGGTTCGATTCCCCGGTAACCACATACAATACTGGGCGTGGAGACTCACGCCCAGCAGCAACCATACCACATACCACAGTGCCGGGCGTGGTGGCTCACGCCTGTAATCCCAGCACTCGGGAGGCAGAGGCAGGAGGATTGCTGTGATGTGAGTTGGAGGCTGAGCTCAGGGCCAGCCTGAACTACAAAGTGAGACCCTGTCTCAAAAAACCTAAAAAAAAAAAAAAAAAAGAAAAAGAAAATGGCCACATCTTTTTAAAAATTAGAACCACCCATTTTAAACTAAAAATTAGCAACAATAAAATACTTTTTAAATATAACAGGAAAAAAAAGAGTATAGTCTGAAAGCTAGAGAGCGTTATTGCTGAATATAAACTAACAATTATAAAATGCATGTTGTGCAGCAATAAAGTGCTCCCAATGAAGAAAAGAATCATCTGGGGATTTTCTCCCCATTGAACTGATCCTGTTAGGGCTTTATTCTGTGCTTTGCCTTTGTGACAGAGTTGGTATTATGTAGCTCACTGGAGATGTAAGCAGTGCATGACTGATCATTCGGGGTATTAAAAACTGCTAACCTTTTCTTTCTCCTCACCAGAGATTTCTCATTTCAAACTTTCCTAAAACAAAATTGCAAGTGTAATTTCTATTTTCATATTTTATGCTGTCTGTAAGTGTGGTTCAGAAATCTCCATACAGAAGACATCTGTGAGCAATGTCTGACAAATTAAAAGCTTTCATGAGCAAATAGGCATAAAAACATTGGGTTAAACAAATGACTTTCACCTTTTGCTTATTTCCACTAAGGGAAGTATCAGTAATCCATGAAGACTGACTTTTCAACCTCCGACTATCATTGTTAATAAATGCATCTTAGAAATTTCTAAGGTTCTTGCTGAAGTCAAATAGTAATTGAAATGTGTAGTATTATTAATTTTGACAAACTTTTATATTTACATATATAACTTTATTAAGATCATATATTAATTAAAACATTTGTCCAGGCTTTTTTATTAATTTATGAAATAAATAAACTCCATAAAAAAGATTGTATACTTTTTCAGTAGAAATTAGTTTTAAAATAACTTCCAGTTACTATATATTCCCATTATACTTTTTTAAAATCTTTATTGGTACATTAAATATACACATCACGATTGCACTACATAAGGGGATTTGTACCAGTATAAGACACAACTTAATTCTCATTTTTTCCCATAACCCTACCCACCCTACCACCCCCCCATATACATAAAAATTTTTTTCCTTACTTTTGTGTTACAATCTCAACATTTTCCCCTTTCACCCTATTTACATTGAGCATTTTCTGTTTCACAATATATAACATACAATGCTAGGACTCATTTACATCTTTATTTTCACATACCAGAGAAAAGATGTGATATGTACCTATCTGTACCCTATTTATTTTACTTATGAGGATATCCTCAAGGTATGTCCATTTAAGTAGAAATGATTCAAACTTATCATTTTTTATGGCAGAGTAATACTCCATTCTCTAGAAGAACCACAGCTTTTTTATCCAGTCTCCAGTTGATGAACACTTGGGTTGTTTCCAAGATGTAGCAATCACAAATTGGGCTGCTATAAACATGGGTGCACATGTGTCACTGTGATATAAGTCTTTTAATTCTTGTGTGTATATACCTAGCAGGGCAATGGCCGGGTCAAATTCCCATTACACTTTTTAAATAGAAAACATATAAAGAAAAAACTGTTGCAAGTTGGAATTATTTTCCTTTCTTCTATTGTGATTTCTGATACCAAGCCTTTTCAGAATTCAGACATGTTAAAGCAGAAATTATTTGCAGAGCCTTTTCACATGTGTCTTTAATACCTGAATCAGTCACCCAAGTGTACATTTACTCATCTCTGCAGAGTGAAAAAGGGGCCACCCTTTATTCTTTTCTGTAGTATATGCCTAGCATTGTTTAAATGTCATGATGTCACCAAAGGACCCTGTTTAATTATGGTTATTTTATCAAAGTACTTAACCTTCCAAACAGTCATTCTGTCACAATTTGTTGCCAGAGAGCATAGCAGTATAAGAAAAGTAATAATTGCTTTTATCCATACTCTGCACTTGCTTGTTTCATGTACCATAGAAAAAGCTACTCAGAGCCAGAAATTTTATATCATTGTATTTTAATCTCCAGATAACACCTCTCATCTGTGTCATTTCCTTGTAGTATATCTATTGATCTGTTTTCTATTATTCACTGTAGCCTGGCTGGTGAGAGTATGCTGTACTCATTCAGGCAACTGCCAGCTATGTGGCAGAAACCCTGGATTTACAGCTCAGCAGCTGCTGTGATTGCTGAGCTTAGGCCTGAGGTCAAGAGTGGACACAGCTCTGTGGTTGTTTCTCTTCACATCAAAGCAAAGTAGGAAAATAACCAAGCACTGTTTTCAGTGTGAATGTCATCCTGTGAAAACTGAGATGAGGTAGCACCAGCCTTAGTCCCTTTGGTCTTAAATACTTAATTAGAAAGAAATCACACCATGAAACAGTTGGGATTTAATCTTTGAAAGGACAATAGGCTATAATTAGATTTGAAAGTATAAATGGGTACAAAAGGGAAGGTTTTATAAGAAGGTGTAAGCATAATGAGAACCTAGGAAAAGCTTATCCATGCATTGTTTAATTGAAATCTTTGTTGGTACATTACATATACACATCATAACTGCACTCTACAATGGGTATTTGTACCAGTATAAAACACAATTTAATTCTCATTTTTTCCCATACCTCTACCCACCCTACCACACCCACCCCTATATACATAAACTTTGTTTCCTTTCTTTTTTGTTATAATCTCATTATTTTTCCCCCTTCACTCTATTTCACTTTGAGAATTTTCTATTTCACAATATATAACATACAATTCTAGAACTCATTTATCCATGCATTTTAAGAATTGTGGTTACTTCTTCTTCCTTTCAGTGGCACTGATAACAGATACAGATACAGATACATGGTATTATAATTCATATTACTACTTCACTATATCTATCTCTATATCTATCTCTATATATATATGGTTACATTTTTCAAATCACTTGTGGTTGATATTAGAATCACCACTTCATATAGAAATATGGATCTTCTAAATTAAAAACTACCATAACTGTGAGGGCTAAAGGTCTATTTTTCTTTTATGGTAAATGCAAATGTGTGTAAAATTTCTTTTCATCTATATAAAGCATCTCCCACACTCTATGATGTATGAATCATTTACATCTTCATTTGTTTTCTTTTGGTGGGAATAAAACACATGAAATCAAGGTCACAATAAATGATAGGTTTTGAGGGAATAGTTTCAAAAGCAATAGATTTTCTTTTGAGCCCAGTCATAGGCTTTCTTCATGGCTTAAATGCTACAGTTTAATCTGAATATGCTATTACAAGAAAAGAAAACAGATCCTTTAAAGTAAATCCTGTCTTTTTGTAATCTAGATGCTTGGCCTCAGCACCATTTAACAGAAGGCTCTGGTAACTCTTAGTCTTCCTGTTAGCCACACTTCACACTTTTATCTTCTTGAACGTTGCTATGTTTCAGCAATGAACTTAGAATCCAGCCCAGACCTAGAACACTCGAGAGATTTCATGGTATTTGTCAAATGGATAAATAAGTGTGGAAACATTTTCTATGTTCTGAAAAAATACAAGGATGTGGTGGAAGGGCGACAGAAGTAAAGCCATGCTAGTGTCTTTGAAAGATGGCAGGAAGTTATTCAGAGAATAGAGAGGCAAATCTGTCTTTATATATTCTGACTATTGTAGACAGGAATTCTACTTTTAAAAATATAGGTCATTCCCTCGACTGAAAATACAAAAACTTGACACGATATATGTATCCCAAGGATATAGTCAAAAACATTCATATTTTCATAATTTATATAACATAAATTGAACTATACCTGCTTCAAAAAAGTTAACCATTTAAAAGAAAGATTTAGCGCTATCTTTACAAATTACATGAAATGTGGCAAATATTGCTTTTGAAACCCAGTTTCTTGTTAAAAATTAAAGATACATAAATAGAAGAATAATAAAATCTAAGCTACCTACAGAGCAAATTGTTTACTATGATATACAGTTTTTTGTTTTTTGTTTTTTTAAAGGGTCTCCCTTTGTAGTTCAGACTGGCCCTGAACTCAGAATGTAGCCTAAGTCAGCAATCCCCCTGCCTCTGCCTGATAGTGCTGGGTTTACAAGTGTTTGATACTTGGCACTGGAGATTTAACTCTGAACCTTAGGCTTGCCAGACAGATGCCAGAACCACTGATTTAAATCTCTATCCTTATGATATACAGCTTTTATTAGATAAAATAAAAAAATTAAATCTAGGAAGCAAGTGGCAGCTAGTACCTTCACTAAATATGAAGGAATAGAAATAGAGAAAATGGAAATACTTAAAAGTCACTAGAAAAAGTATGGATACCTTATTGAATACATGGATTAAAATCAAAGACAAAATAAAGGCCTAATCCAAAGTGAATCAGGAGTTGTAATACCTAAAAGAGTTCTAACAACAGTTGATAGAAGTACTATTGCTAGAAAACTATTTCAGGAAAATAATGAGATCAATTTTAAGCAAATTGAATGAAATGATAGCCAATATAAGTGCAGCTGTTTATAGAACAACAAAAACTGTCATCTCTGGGGTGTCAGAATGTGTTCTGGAAACTTACGGCCTTTTTAAAGCAAGGAGTTGCTGTTAACGAACTCTGAGAGAAAATAAAAGCAAACGGGAAGATGGGGCCACCATCTCCTCACAAGCCAGCGGGACTGAAAAGGGTCCTCGGGAGGGGCCGTTGCCGTGGTTGCTGTGGTCCTCACTCAGATAGTTGGCTGCCTTTTTCAAAAGCAGGAACAGATCACACAGAAACGACCAAATTAGCACTTTCAGGAAAAATGCAACTGTCGGCAGCACCTCGATAGAAGCTGAAATTCTAAAAGTAAATTCATCTTCTAAGAGCAAATAGAACCAGACAAGAGAGAAAGGTGAAAATGAAAGGTATTTTGGAGATACATTGGGAGCTAAAGAGTAATAAGATTCAGAGAAAGGAACCTCTAAAATGTGCGATAAAAATTACCAACGGATGTGATACAAATAAAATACATATTCAATGAAGTAAAAAATTGAATGGCAAAGGTCACATTTAAAGATCAGAAGAATAAAAATCTAAACAAAGAACTATAGTTCTGTTGATTGACATTTCAGACGAGATTGAGTGTGTTCAATGTAGGATAGCCTTAGACTGATTAGGATTCAGAGGCCTCATTGATGACAAATGGTCTCCAGCATATTGGTGCTGTTTCCCATTTCCTTTCAATGTACCTATATTACTTTGATGTATGAATTTTATTTATGGACTACTTACTTCTTTTGACATTATGAGGTTTTTTCCTTGTATTTTATTTGAAAAATGTATTTAATCTCTATAAAATCATTTAGGAGATTTTCATGATTGTTATGCAAATGTGTAATGCTCATTTAGATTTATTTTTATGAATATTTTATAATTGTTATCATATTTTACATTCTGACCCACTGAATTTTAAGGATACATGCTATATGAACTATTTTACACATGAAGCATTCTGCTTACACTTTCCATATAATTTTGACATTACAATGTTAATCCAAAACTTGTGTCCATTAAAAAACCCTCCTCCTAGCCATTTCAGTATACAACTCTAACCCATCTCTAAGCAGCTAAGACAGGAAGATGACTACAAGTTTGAGGTCAGCCCGGGCTACATGAATTCAAGGCCAACCTAAACTACAAATAAGACCCTGCATTGAAAATCAGAAACAAAAAGCAAAACCAAAAATAAAAATTATGCATAGGAGTTTATACTGTTTTCTATTACTTTACATTATTAAAAAAAGTGAGGCAAAATTATTTTTTCTTTATTTTTTTCAGCATTTTGTTTTTATTTATAAGACTATCTTGAAATTGAATATTTTCACTATTGCCTATTAAGATGTTCTCTTAGTCACTTTTCTCATTGCTGAGACAACACACCCCCAACACTCAAAATTGAAGGAGGATAAGTTTGTTTATCTTCTAGTCTTTTAAGGCAAGAGAATCTATATAGGTTTCAGATCATGCTTGTCTGGCCCAAGGCAGGATGATGTGACAGAGGAACATCTCAGAGAAGAAACAGTTCATGACAGGCAGAGAGCAGTAAGAAGCAAGTGACAAGCATACCTTTCCATCTGTCACTTTCATTTTATCAGGGCTACCCACACTTCAGAACAGTTCCACTCACACCTATGGGTGGGCCGCCTGAGTCTCAGCATAAAACCATGGATTGATCCCAGCAGCCCACACCCTAGATTCAGCCACCTTCAGAACCCACCTATGACCACAGGAGGCCTTGGGGGGCATCTTGATAGAGGCTGAAACAGGTGTTATTTTTCTTATGAATTCCATCTAGTATGTGATAGCTTGTTATATAAAAATTTAAATGTTCATCAGCTCTAGAAAGTTTTAAGTGGATTAACAGGTGTGAGCTCTGTAGTGAAACTATCTGGATAAAATTGCACACACCCTGGACAATGGCTATCCCTGTCCTGTGAGACAGATCAAATGGTCATTTTTGTCCTTAAATTTGAAAATGAGAAGCAAAACTAACAAGACTGAACAGCATCCATCTATTTTCCTCTCCTCCAGTTCATCAACCATGATTCTACTCTGATTTTGAGAGTATAACTTATGTAAGATGCATCATGTAAGCAGATAACAGTATTTTTCCTTCTAAACTGCTCTGCCCACTTAGCCTAATGTCTTTCAGGTTCATTCACATTGTTGCACATGACAAGATGCCATTCTTAAAGCGGAATAATATTTATTTATGTGTATATACCACATATTACTACTCCACTCATCCTATATTTCTGCCTCTTGGATTAAGTGTTTTTGTGAGTATAAATGTGACTTTGAGCTCTTGACTTTTTATCTTTTAAATAAATTCTCAAAATGGGTGTCTTAGTTACTTCTTTTGTCTTAGATTAAAGGCCTGGACCCACTAGAGATTCCCATACAAGTTTTATGTCTGAAGTCCAAAGGGTCATAACAGAAGCCTGAAGGATCTGTGCTGAAAATCCCGAGTCTGGGCAGAATTCCAAGGTGAAGGTGAAGACTGGAGCTCTTCAGAAGAAACAAAAGCAAGCCTTTCTTCTTCGTTTCCTTTTTATTTTATTAGGTACAGGCTACCAGGATGGGTCTTCTGTCTTCAGTAAATTCTTTTAGCCACACCCAGAACTGTGCTAATTCGATTTAATTGGTTGCTCCTTACTCTAGTTCACACAAGCAATTAACTGCTCAGTCTTGTTAACTTCATAAGCACATTTCCCTAAATCATAGTCTGAAGACACAAAGACAAGGTTGTAATTATGCCTAAGTTGTTACAACTATCCTGTATACAAATAGAAACAGAAAACAAGTGTTCTTTAGATCATGCTGGTAACATTTCATAACTGGAACATTATTACATAGATTAAACAATACTTAATAACTAATATTAAATCTAGCAACATTATATTACATAAAAAGCATATTAGAAGTGGACTATTACAATTACAGTCTTCATTTCTAGCTTCATGCTGCTGTAGCTTGGATTTAGAATTTAGTTATTCTCATAATCATTCTGTATTCATTTGGCCTTTAGCAAGCACCTCAGCAAGTCTTGATGGGGACATTCTTCCCTTCATTCCAGACAGTTCTTGACCACTTGTCATCTTGCCCAGAATAGGTTGTTATAGTTTCCCATAGACATTAATAATAGGGCAGGATAATATTAGGAAGTACAATAAGGGATCAACTGTACTCCCAGTATATTTTTCCTTTCTACCATGTTGAGGAATAGTTCAATTTCCCCTGGGTAGTTTGGGTCAATCAACCCTGCCAATACTACAATTCTCTTTTAGTTTGTTTACTCAGAGGTGTGAGGAGACCCAAAGGGCCAGGGGAAAGTCTTAGCTTCCAATTCAATGGTGTCATTGTTGTTTGTGCTTCCCAGTAGCAGTCTTCCCTCCTTTGGAACTAATGCTTCTAAACCAGAAAAGCATGAAGTTGAAGGAATAGAAGGCAAGAATTGTATTAGTGGATCTCTAGGAAGAGTGATGAGTGGTAACATTTGAACTTGGTCCTTTACTCCTGTACCCATGAATATTGGCTATGGGAGACACAGTGCCACATAGTAGATGCTGATTCAAAGCCCATAAAGCCTTTTGAAGAACACTGTCCTAGCCCTTCAAGACATCGTGACCTAGTTGTCACTGTAACTGTCTCCAATATACCATTCCGCCTATCTATAAATCCAGCTGCCTTAAGATTCTGAGGAGCATGATGAGACCAGTGAATTCCATGAGTATGATCCAGTCTTCTCATTTCTTTGACTGTTAAATGACCTTTAGTCAGAGACCATGCTGTGTGGAATTCCATTACAATGGATAAACACTCTGTAAGTGCATGCATGATAGTTTTGGCAGAGGTATTAGATGCAAGGCAGGCAAGTCTATCACCAGAATAAGTGGCTATGCCAGTAAATACAAAGCACTGTCTTTTACTAGATGGGACGGGTCCAATATAACCAACCTGCCACCAGGCTGAAGACCAATCAGCCCAGGGAATGATGTTATATCAGAGACTCAGTGTTAGTCTTACCACTTTCATATTGAAAGTTCAGCGGTGGCTGTATCCAAACCATTTTTGGTGAGTGGAAATCCATGTTTCTGAGCCCACACACAAAGAGTTTGCCTGCTATCTACAGAACAGATCATTCTATCCAGTTAACCATTAACACCTTTTTTTCTGCTGAGGTCACTTTTTTCTGTACGTTTCCATAAGATGCATATACTGTTACATCTCTTGTACATATGAAGAGTTCTGTCTACATAACTCTTCCCTAGATATCTTTAGCACCAAAGGTCCAGTCATGCTTCTTTCAAGTTCCGTACCATCCAGCCAGGCCATTCCCTACAGCCCATCCACCAATATATACGGGGAAAATGTACTGGTAAGTTCACTGCCTGACGTTCTACACTCTGTGAAAATTTCTGTTCACCACTGTCCTTCAGGGTTGTCCCTAGAGTGGCTGATGCTGCATCTGTCCAGTTATGAGTGGTGCCTATATAGTGAAAAGATTTGGGATAGCACAGTTCAAGGTTTCAGGGGTTTACTGAAGACAAAAGACCCACCTGTCTTGGTCTGTCAAATGAATGGAATAAATAGAAAGGAAGAAAGAAGACTTGCCTCTGTTTTTTTCAGCAGTTTCAGTCTTCACCTCGACCTTAGACTTTGTCTCCTGGCTTCCTGCCCAGATTCTTCTGCCTCCCAGCACTGACCTTTGGCCTTCTGTCAGGGACTTGTGTGGGAACTTGTAGTAAGCACCAGACCTTCGATCTTAACAGGATGTTTTTATTTGTCTATGAATCCAGCTCCTTGCACAGTTTCACAGCTGAAGCTCCCAGTGGTCATTGTAAGCCTACTTTGTAAATCTTATATCCTTATGAATCTTGGATTAGACTTGTTTCTTGAGTGAGTGCTGCCTGATACAGATCTTGGTACCAAAAGTACAGTTTTCTGTCTTCAGGAAATTCTATCAGACACATGCACAACTATTCTGATAAACTTAGTTGAATATTTCTTACTGACTTTGACACACTTAGTTACTATCACACCAACTCAATCCTGGTTTCAGGAGTATTTCATTATACAAGTTGACTGGTAAGAGAAATTTAATTATGTCACCACTAATTTTATAAACTTAACAAATGTATCTAAATGAAAAAATGTTACAAGGATTGTGTTACCATTTGGTGTCTTCACGGATTGTTTTCACTTCTAAAAAACATTTCACAAATAGTGGTGACTAATTTTAAAGAAAACAATTCTTATGCGTTTTGGCAGCACTGTTAATAGCATATCTATTGAGAAAGAATGGCATACACATTCTACCTTAAGCACATGACATTAGGCAGAAAGAAATTGCCTGTAAGTGTTGATTTGCTCAAGTGTCAGAACATATTACTGACTCTGGGTGTTACAAGGAGGGAAGAAAAGAAGAAAAGGAAACATAGACATGAGTGTCTATGTGGAGAATATGATCTTCACTTCTTCTTTATTTCCTTTAAGAATAAGTTAACATTCTGTCAGTGTCATTAAGAACACAATAACACAGGTCACTTTGCAATGCCTTCTTGTACTGATTCATATTCAGTGTATTTCCTGTGAAATGCATTATTACATAATGCATCCAAGTTGTTTTCAGAGACATTAGGAGAAAATATTTTTGGAAATTCTGTCTAGGAAAAAATTTTTCTTGTGCTTGAAACAAATTACTTAATATTTATGTTTAATGACAAACATTACTTAATGCAGTCTGATTACCATTATTATACAGAAAATTATATGAGTCTGAGTAATTATGAATTTAAAAATGACTAAATCAAGATATCCCTTGATATTAAAAACGTAATTATTTTGGTCCATTTGAGTTTTTTTAGAATTCCCAATGCTGTAAATTTGCAACGTCTTTTGTACAAGTCTAAAATTTCATTCTGTGGCAATTAAATATATTCTCACTATTATTATGTCAAACATATTAGATGAACCACAGTGAGAAAGCAAATCTTATGAATGTATTGAATATTAAAGAGAATAATTGAAATACTAGGATTATTTTGTGGTATAAATTTATATTTGTTCTTCATTATTTATTCCTAACCTTTGATTTTTGATCATATAGAAATTGCTTTTGATTTAGAAAGATCTAACGTAATCATCATCGCAAGAATATTTTTTCTAGTTTATTATATCATTATTACTATATACACACTAAATAAAATATTGTGCTGGCAGTATTATTCATACTATTATTATTGAGCTTACACATGTCAAACTTAGCAGGTAAGGGCATCACAAAGTTGATATAATCTCATACATTTTAAAAACCATGCAGTTAAACAAGTCATACTGCTTCAAATAATGTTTATAAATAAATTTCTTTTTAATTTATTCTTATTTTTATGTCAGAGTAATACAAGAAGATATTAATATAGAAAACATTTTCAAAAACAAGCTTCTTAGCTAAGGATTTAGCTCAACAGTTTCAGTGTGCGCCTCACAAGTGCAAGGTCTCAAGTTCAATTCCCAATATCAAAATAATGAAAACCAGTCCTTTTATTTCTATGAAAAAAAGAGGAAAATTTCATGACAACTTAATACAAGAATAATTAATTAATATACCCTGCCATAGAAGAATGACCAAAATGTTATGAAACAAGTGATAAACTAAAAAAGACTCTTACAAAAAAGAAACACATAATAGCACAAAACTTTCATACTGAACTAAGAGGACCTAGCAGTATACATGAAACAAATTAGGGTGTACCTTCAATTATTTTGAAATCCACAGAATATATAATTTGGGGAATTATTAAAACTGCTCCTTATTTTCTATTTTCTTTTTTTCATGTTTTCTTTAACATTTAATAGAAACTATTAAATCTACAGTAAATCCTTTCTGTATTTGGTCCTGCCAAAGTGAGTGCACCTGTGCAAAGGGGTAAAACTGGGATTTTTATATGCATAACACTCTAACAATTTTTGTTTGTGTTTGTCTGAGAAACACCAGGGGTAAAACACACTCACACCATTCTTCTGTTAAGGAAACTTGCACTTTGTCATAATTGGATGTGGGTGTGGCTCACAATAGCTGAGCATGGGGACCCATCTGAGCATTCATTCACTTGACAGAAATACAGCAAGTTTTGAACGGAAGCACCAAAGCAGCAGCAGGTATCTATTTAGGATAGGAAAATCCCATGCCAATCAAAATAACATTAGTGAGTAGTTGACTATTCAAACCCTACAAAACGTTCATGCAAAAAAAAAAAAAAAATGCAAGAATCTAATGTCCAAAATAATAGCGAAGATTTTGGTGGGGATGAAGTCTGTTGAACAGAATGCCAGCACAGCCGTTCATTGTTAGGAATTGAACAGGGCCAGGGATATAGCTCTGTGGCTCTGTTACCTGCTCTGCAAGCACAAGGTTTTAAATTTGGTCCCAGTAACAAAAAAGGAAAAAGAAGAAAGAAAGAAAGACTGAAAGAAAGAAAGACCAAAAGAAAGAAAGAAAGAAAGAAAGAAAGAAAGAAAGAAGAAGGAACTAAAGGAAATTGTTCGTAATGAACAAGATATTGCTAAATATACAAATGCCGAAATACAAATAAATCATTCTGCATGCTCCAATACCTATTAGCAAAAATGTATTTATTATAACACCTCACTAGCTGAACTGAAAGCATTCAGAAGTGTACTGTAATTAGCAGGGTTTTTTCATGGTAATCACAGGAATATAATGACTTATGGATGCAGAAGATTTATGGATGCAGACTCAATGTTGGAGAATAGCAGTGACGCTGGAGAGATTTGGTTTCTTTCAAAATTTCCTGAAAAAAAAAAAAAATTCTGGAGGATGTTGACAAAACTATCCTCCAAGAAAGAAAGAGAACTGATAATCTGTATGTTATCCACTGATTGAGAGTTTTGCTTCAAAAGGTCAAGCAATTTATAAACCATTTGAATACATGACTACTGATGAACATCTTGTAGCATTTCCTGTCTCTTTTAGCTATAGGCAGTATATAGGTGGCATTGCATTTGTGGTTAAAAGAAGAGAAACGGTATGTCTTTTCTCTGGTATGAGAAAATAAAGATGTAAATGAGTCCTAGAATTGTATGTTATATATTGTGAAATAGAAAATGCTCAAAGTAAAATAGGATGAAGGGGGAAAAATAACGAGATTATAACAAAAAGGAAAGGAAACAAATTTTATGTATATAGGGGAGTGGTAGGGTGGGTAGGGCTATGGGAAAAAATGAGAATTAAATTTTATCTTATACTGGTACAAATCCCCATTATGGAGTGCAATCATGATGCGTATATGTAATGTACCAATAAAGATTAAAAAAAAAAGAAGAGCCTGTGTGTGGAACATGTGGTTACAGCACACCTTAGATGGATAATTTGAGCACAGATTATTTTGTTGTACAGTTTTACTAACTTTCAGTGTAGATCATTCATACAGAAATATATATCTTTTTAAAACTTTATCCAACAAAAAGCAAAGATGAAATTTTTGAGGATTTTTTATAAACACAAAAATATTAAAAATTAAATACTTTGTTTTTATATTCTTTTTCCTGTTAAGTATTCATTATTTAATATAGTAAACCCCATAAAATTAAAATTAATAATGCATCAATAGAAATAATCTGAAGAATAAACATGGGTATTATACAGCTGCAATGATGTTGTTATGACAAAATTGGCATTATGCCCAATTGAATGGGCTAAAATTTCACAATGCAAATAAACATAGATTCAGATAAAAATAAGCTTTATAAAGAAAATAAAATAGACATTGACCCAGAGTGCTTCATGTAGGGCTATGTGCAGAAGAGGTGTCAACCAAGTCCTGAATGTCAAAAGACACTAGTCATGCAAGATTTTGAAGACAGGGAAAAAAAGGAAAACAGCTCAATTTTTTTGTTGTTGTTGTTGTGGTGGTGGTGGTGGGTTTTGTTGGTTTGCTTTGGTTTGGTTTGGTTTGGTTTGGTTTTTGGTTTTTTTTGAGCCAAGGTCTCACTTTGTGGTTCAGGCTGGCTCTGAGCTCAGCCAGAAATTCAGAAATCCTCCTGCCTCTGCCACCTGAGAACTGAGATTACAGGTGTGAGCCACCACACCCAGCATTGTGGTATGTCATACTGATTGCTGGTGGGAGTGAGTCAGCACAACTTGCCTTGCTGTATGTGGTTACTAGGGTTGGAACTTGGGCTCTTTCACTTGCAAAAAAAAGTGCAGGAATCACTGAGCTAAATCCCCCCGCCTGACTCAACTGTTTTTAATGAACATCAGAGAAGGAAAGATAAGAATTGAAATCTGTTCCTTGACTTGGCTATGAGATATACATTTTTTAAAATCTTTTTTTTCCATTTATTGAGTTTATTGGTACATCTTCAGAATACATTATGATCACATTCATGATTGATAATTTGTACCTGTACATGATGTATCTTGATTCTAACATTTTTATATTTTCATGACATAGCAGTTTTCTATCATCAATGTTAAGTGAATAAACAGATTAATGAATAATTGAATTAAAGTATGTCATAAACATTACTTAGTTATAATTTTGGCATACAAAACAGAAAAGATAATGATAGAGAATAATTTTTTAAATATTCAGTTTTCAATATTGTATATCATTAAATTTTGCTTTAAAATGTCTCTTTTATTACATTCATAAAATTTTATTTTAGCTCATAATACTAATTTTAAACTAGCATATGTTTTACATAATGTTAAGTAAAATGTCCATACTGATATATTCTAAATTGTAGATATTTGCAACAGTATATATATTGCCAGTGTTTTCAGTCTCCTTTGAATGATTCCATTAATATTATGGATCTACTATGAACATTTTACTGAGGTAAATATATTCCTCCAAAGAAGAGTGTATCACTTATTTAAAAGATTCTGAAAAATAAAGAATGTTTTGGTAAATTCAAGTTGCTAATATATATATATATATATATATAAGCAACTTGAATTATATATATATATATATATAATGCACATATATATCTGTCACAACTAATTTTATTGGAGTACTAAATGTAGATATACATGTAAGTCAAAGATTAAATTTTTGCTATATCTGAAAATAACAATTTAAAAGGGGAAAATTTTATTTTAGCTCATAGTTTCATAGTCCTTGGTTGCCTGGCTCCACTGCTGTGGGCCTATGGTAATAGAGAGTATCTCAGTGTAGTTTCTAACTACAGGAGCAGGACAGTGGGAGAGTAATGGGACACCTCTTGCCTTCGCTGATTTTATATTCCTCATGTGCATCTACCACCACGGCTACCACCACCAGTCTGTTCCTGAGTTACCCAGGAAAAAGCAGTCAGCTCTTTGTTAGGGTTTGTCTTTCCCATCATGCTGCAGAATTGGATTTGTGATGTTCCATTTGAGAAGTTTAGTCTCAAGATTAGACTGAATAATTTTGGAGTTGGCCTAAAGTATCTTTTAAAAATTAACTATGTTGAGGCTGTCTCTTAGTGTGCCTGGTTTAATCTAATTTATGTGTGTAATAAATACATGTCTGAAAAATTAGGTTGTTTACATAGTGCCACTTCATTCTGTCTGATATCCCATGTATATAATGAGGATTTTTACTAACTTTTCACAAATTATATTCAATCAAAATTAATGAGAATCAAGATAAGTCATGTACAGGTACAAATTTTCAATCCTGAAAGTGATCAGAATGTATGTATAAAATATACCAATAAAATTAATTAAAATATACTTTATGATCTGCTTTTGAAGCTATACTTTTGAAGCTATACTAAATGACTAAATATATTTTACTTCATTTTAAAATAATTTAGTATTGCAAGTAAGCCAAATGACTAAAGAGTAAAACTTAAGTAGAATCAATTATTTAAAAAATAGAGTTGAATCTGTATTTAGTTACTTGTTTGTATTGATGATGATTTAGAACAATACTTTTTTTCTATTTTTTGAACTTGGATTTTAAATACATTTTCAACATAATTATAATGATATGAAAGGGCTATGAAAAGATGCAAATGCTCTCCAGCTTGCTTCGAGCAGTATTGAAATCTTTAGAAATAGCTGTCTTACTAGTACTCCAACCATAAGTGACATAATGGTCTTGAAAGCTGTTAGAAATTGTACTGCCCTAAAGAAAAGAATTAACCACTTCTCATCACTATTGAGGACACATAGATGAGGTTTCAACAAAAAGAACTTTCTTAATTGGAAAAGTCTTTAAATGCCACAATTGGTTTCCAAACATGTCTCCAAATGTCCATTGGCTAACATCTCAAAAAAATTATCTAAATGTTATGGTTTAGTAGTAATAGGATCTAAATATAAGAGATTAATTAATGACCTGAAATTTCCTCAGACCTTAAATAGACACCAATAAATTCATTTGATCAGAGTATAACCATGATTCATTGTTTGTTGCTTATAAATCAAACCACAGCCTAATTTTAATTACCAGTAACCTTTAGAAAATAATCATTTAGATTGCTTATATCACTATCATTGAGTGATTTCAGTGCAGTTTCAAACTCCTATAGAAAAAAACTACCTATTACCATAGTAATAGAATTTTTAAATGATTCTTTTGGAAAAATGAGACCTCTTTAATATTCATAGTGCACAGTTTTCTTGTGATATACATCCAACTAAATAGGTACAGTGATAGATTATAATGTATAAACTATATTTTCATAAATCAACTAATAATTAAACCTTATTTCAATTTTATTGTGTATACAGTTTAGTTTATTATAAAAATATAATTCACTGTTTCATGTATTCACTTAGAAATATCAAGTGATTGAAAATATATAATAATAAAAAGGAATCCCTTTGTTCTTAGTGCAAGTTAACAAAAATCAAATATGTGGTAAGTTACCATTTATCTAAATGGTAATTTTACTAATATGTTTTACATATTGGTATATGTGTTACATATACAAAATTATTAAAATGCATGAATCCTAAATATAAAGAACTATTTTATTTTAGCTGTTAATGTACAATAAATAGAAGTAACTTCCATATAATCATATGTATTAAATTATTATATTTTAATGCACCCAAGAGATATTTTAAAAATACAAGTGATAGTTTTAAGTGACCAAGTTTATAATTATCTTTTGTTGTGATTGAAATTCTTAGCTTCAAATTAACCTTTTTAAGAATAAATTTATTATAATTTAAACCGAATTGAAGAATGCAATTTATTTGATTTATACTGTAAATGCCCCAAAGATAATGTTCAGTATATGGTTAAAGTTATTTTTCAAAATCTATATTCTTTACTATGATACAGCTAAATTACTGAACTATAGGAGGCTTTGAAAAAAAAAAAAACTATTGGACGCTATTGTAAGGGGAATTGATCCCCTGATTTCTCTTTCAATGAGTCTGTTATCTGTGTAAACAAAGGCTACTGATTTTGAGTGTTGACCTCGTACCCAGCTATGCCACTGAATCTGGTGATTAAGTCTAGCAGTCTTTTGGCTGAGTTTTTAGAATCTTTTATATAGAGTATCATGTCATCAGCAAATGATGACAGTTTAATTTCTGCCTTATCTATCTTTATTACTTTTATTTCTTTCTCTTGTGTAATTGCTGTGGCTAATGTTTCCAAAATTATATTGAGCAGGAGAGGTGATAGTGGATATACTCATGTTGTTCTTGATCTTAGCATAAAAAGTTTCAGTTTTTGACCATGGAGTATGTTGCTAGCTATTAGTTTCTCATGAAGAGGTTTTATCAGTTTTAGATAAAGGCCATCTATTCCTATTTTCTATAGGGTTTTAATCATGAATGGAAATACATAATAATAAAAGGTACTGAATTTTGTCATGCTTTTTTTAATATCTATTGAGGTGACCGTTTGGTTTTTGTCCTTGAGTCTGTTAATACAGTGAATTATGTTTATTGATTTACATAGGTTGAACCATCTTTCCATCCCTGGGATGAATCCAGTTTGGTCAGGTTGTATGACCTTCTTGATGATTCTCTGTATTCTATTTTCCTGTATACTAATGAGGATTTTTGCATCAGTGTTCATAAAGGAGATTGCCCTGTAGTTCTTTTTTTTAGCTGGGTCTTTCTCTGCTTTGGTATCAAGGGAATGGTTGCTTTCAGGAATGGATTTGGGATTATTGCTTCCATTTGATTTCATTAAACTGTTGTTTGGAATATAGTTTGATAAAATTACTATGGAGATCATTGTGACAATTCTTTAAAAAACTAGGAATCAAGGTCACATTTGACCCAGCTGTTACCCTACTATGTGTATATATGAAAAAATTAAAAGAATCATACCATAATGATATATGTGCACCATGTTTATAGCAACCTAGTTTGTGATTGGTAAATCTTGGAAACAGGCCAAATTCCAATCCATAAGGAGTAGATAAAGAAGATGGGGTTTTTCTATATAATGGAATATTATTCATCCATAAAAAATGATAGATTTGAGTCATTTATAGTCAAGTGGATATACCTTGAGGACATACTCAGAGGTGAAAAAAACAGGACACAGATGTGTAAGTACCACATCTTTTCTCTGGTATGAAAAACCTTTGGTACAGGTGAATACCAAAGTGTATGATAGGTAGAGTGAAATAGGAAGAAAATATTAAAAAACAAAAGGAAAAGCATGGATAGGGAAAATTAGAAAAGAGAAAGACAAAACTTTATAGTAAAAAAGGAAAGAGCTTATGTATACAGGGGGTAGGGGTTGTAGGAAGGGCAGGAGAAAGGAGAAAAATGAGAATGGGCTTGTGTCATGTACAGGTACAGGTTTTTAATGTTAAATGTGATCATAAAATATGCCAATAAATCATTTAAAGTACTATTGGAAAAAAGAAAAAGAAAGTAGGAAGAGAGGGAAAGAATACAGAGAAAGAAAACAGATGAAGGGGTACAGAAAAACAAGTTTTGAATTAACTGAAGGAATTTTCTCTGGAATTGAGACTAATTATAATAATGTATGCTGCTGGGTGTGGTGGTTCATGCCTGCAGCTCCAGTACTTGGGATGCAGAGGCAGGAGAATTGCCATGATTTTGAGTCTCACTTGGGCTACATAGTGAGTTCACACATAATAATAACGTGTGATATAAATGAAATGTGGTGGTTTAATTTCATTTTTTAAATTTATTGCTATTAATGGTATAAGTTTGCATTATATAATGATTCTATTCATTGTACAATACTGATACTTGCCCAAAACACATCTTAATTTTCTTTTATTACCTCTTATTTTGCATTATTTCTCTCCCTTTACCTCTTACTCCCTTTGACAACTGCAAAAGACCTATTTCCCTGGTTCCTATTATTCTTTTTAATATTATATTTACTGCGAATTTCTCATATAAAATAAACCATGTGATATTTAAGCTTGTGTGTCTGATTTATTTCACTTAACATTATGGTCTCAACATGTATCCAGATTTCCTATAAATGACTCAGATTTAGCCTTTATTACAGCAGTATAGTACCTCACATTTTGTTTATCCAATTATCTAATGCTAGACACACAGCCACCCCCTCATTAAGCTGTTATGGGTTCTGCTGCTATAAACATGGGTGTTCACATATTACTTTGATTCCTTTGGGAAGATATCTAGAATGAGTATAACTGGCTTCATTAGAATTTTTACTTTTAGTTCTTTAATGAATCTATATACTGCTTGCTGTAGTGTTTGTGCTAGAATACATTCCCACCGTCAATGTAGTAAGGTTTCTTTTCTTATGCAGTCTCACCTACATTCCTTGTTCCTTGGTGTCTTGAGAATAACAATTCTTTTTTAAAGTCTTTATTTCATTTCATTTTTATTTTTGACATAGTCTATCTCGAATACATAATAAATTTTGAGACAGGGCCTTGCTAGGTTGTTCAGGATGTGAACTCACCTTGGTGCCCAGGCTGGCATGAACTTGAGCACTGCTTTGCCTAAGCTCCCAGGGCTGAAGTCACAGGTAGTTCCACTCCCTCCAGCTGAGAGCCATTCTCACGGAAGAGTATCAGTGGAATATCAGTACTGCTTTGGTTTTCATTTCTCAAATGACCAGACATACTGAACATTTTTTCACATATTTACTGGCCATTTGTATGTCTCAAAAATGTCTTTGACATTCCATTGCTAATTTTTACTAGATTATTTTTACTTGGGGGAATTTTGTTTGTTTGTTTGTTTTTAACTTTCTAAATATTCTAGATATTAGTGTTCTGTCTGAGGAATATCTGACACAACTTTTTTCCTATTGTCATTATTGTTTCTTCACTTGATTGTTTCCTTGACTGGGCAGAAGCTTTTTAATTCCATTTATTGATTCTTGATGTTATTTCTTGTGCCTTTGGGGTTTTGTTCAAAAAGTCCTTGCTTCCATCTGCCCTCAGGTTTTACTTACTTATCTTCTCATAGATTGTTTCTTCTTTAATGTCTAGATCTGTGATCTATTTTTATTTTACTTTAGTAGAGTGTGAAGAGCATGGATCTAGGCATTTGTCAACAACAGGTGGCCGAATGTACCTGCGATTGTTTCTACACACTCCTTTATGTTTCAGCGAACCACATTTGTTTTTCTCTTTTATCCTACACATTCGAGATTGTTGAACTGACCACAAACTAAGTGTCATTTTTGGTTCTGCTCCATATATTACCCTAGAACTCACAGTGTCCATAGTATTTTCTCAAGAATTCTCCAATGCTCTCTAGTTTTAAAATCTTACAGTATGTTAATATTTTAAATTCCATTCAGTTTATGGCCATCCTTGACACAGGTATGCATTCACTAATTCATGTGTTCAGTCATATATTCATGTAGTGCCTGTAAGGCTCAAGTACCCTTCCAAATATTCAGGTAGAGGCTCTATCTTTGTGAAGTTTGTATTCTTCTATTAGAAACAAAGTCTTGTGCAATGATTTCAAGTAGGATTGTGGACAAAAATTATTTTAAATACAAAATTTAATGAGATACTGGAAAAGAGATTGGTAAATTTAATAGCTAAAAACCTGGGAGAAATGTGTAAGGGATGAAGGAAACAGATAAAGGCGATGCTACCAAAGCCTCCACAGCAGGTCCTGGTGTCCTGTGAGCCACAACAACACAAGACAAATTAATGAATAAAACAGGAAGTGAGACTTAGAGAAGAAGCTTAGTTTTGAGCCTGATCAATGGTGCTCTGAGCAGCATAGCCAAAGGCATCCTGAGCTTAATCAATCTTTACTGGATTCCTAGGTAATAACAAATCACCCACAGAGTGGTGATAACCCTAAATTCATGAGGATCTTATCCTGCTGAGGGTCTTATATTCATTAGAATACTAAGATGACCAAAGATTTTTTTACAACAGTAGGTGGGATGAGTTAATCTGATAAAGAATTTGTCCATTCCCAATTGAGACCTTTTACTGGGATCTGAAAAGACCGAGGATATTTTCAGCTGGTGTAATCTTACCCTTGAGTGTCACAGCTTCACAAAACCTGAGGCCTTAGTTGTGACCTGAGGCAAAAATGGAGAAATGTTTCCACATGTCTGAGCTGTCCTGGAGGCAAGAATTCTAGACCTGATTATATTTTAATTATGAAATGATTCTCCCCCACTATAATGTAGAGTTGCTCCTGACAAACAGGCATCAGACAGTGGTTACAAACTAGGAACAAGGACAATGGTGAAGGGAGATTAGCAAGGAGTTAAGTTAGAGAAGCAGAAACAAGATGCATTTAGGATCTAACACCGCACAGTGTGGAATTTGAATATTTTGTGTATGATAGAAAAGCACTGGGAGGATTTTGGTCAGGATTTATGAGATAGATTATATCTTTAAAGAACAATGTCAATAGAATGGAACTGAAGAACCAGTGAAGAGTTCAGCATAAAGAAGCAGCAGCTGGAGACAATATCTTCAAAACATCCACTGGCTACAGAATTAGAGCATATGGTAATGGATTATTTATGAAGTATTAGAAAGAGGGAGGGATCCAGGGTCGTTCCTAGTCTTTGAGATAATGTGCTTTGATAAACTGTAAGACCATTTGCCTAAAATGGAGGAGGAAGTAATTTGGGAAGAAAAATGAGATTCTGGTTTCAAACATCAGATTGAAAGTGAAATGTATAATTCACACTTATGTAAATTAGATGTAAGATTGATAGTTTAGCCAGGATTAAAGTTTGGGAGTTTGAATGAATAGACATTTAAAAGCACAAGATTGAGATAGATACTACAGAAAACAGAAGTGCATGTGACAGAGTCTTGGAAAGTTCCAGCATTTTAGTGGAATGGAAGCAAGTTAAACGTATGAGCAAAACATCCAGACAGGAAGTGCAAGAGTTGAAAATAAAAACAACAAAAAACCTACTACATTAAAAATATGGTACAGGGCCAAGGATGTAGCTCAGCTGTGCCAGGATCAAGGTTCAGAGTCTTATCTCTGCTCCCCCACCCCCCCACACAAAAGTTCCAGTAGATAGTGGTCAGCTGTGATAAGCTAGGTAGTATCATAAAGAACTGGACTTACAAATAATAAATAAACTATTATATATGTTCCAAAGGCTAATATTTTTATCATGTTCAGCTGTCAAAACTGAAATGCAGATGTACAGATCAATAGAGCAACAAAAATATTCTCCAAATCATAGTTATTATAAAGTAGTAATAAGTCCATCCAAATCATGAGCCTGTATAAGGTAAATTTTTTGCTTTTCTCTTGTGTAAATAACTTTGTGGTGGGATATGACTGGGTTTTAATGTCATACTACTTCCACCCTTCAGTTTTTCACTTCTGGCCTACAGAGATTATAAACCCAGTAACTGAAAAAAATTATAGTGCTTCCTCTTTTCTCCTCTCACATAATCTAAAGTAAAACCAATCTAAGCCCTGAATTAAATGAGGACATTCAACTAACTTTTGATCTTCTCATATAATGATATTAGTACTGTTTAAAATTCCTTCAGTATTATTTTTTTTAAAAAAGCAGTGTTTTACTTGAAGTTCTATTTTTTGGGGAGGAGGGGGTTGTCTCTAGAGCAATGTAGAATTCTTTATTTCACAATAAGTCTCAAGTTGATTAGTTATGAAATCGATAAAGGAGCACATATATATCAATGAAAATATTAAATATCATTTTATTATAGTTACAATGATCTTTATAATGAATGTTACCCTAAGGTATTGTTATAATAGTTAAGTGATTATGAAAATACCCAGAATGATAATTGTCAAGTAAACAGGACACCTGATACCTATGGTGTATTAAGGCCCAAAGAGAAGCAATCAAAGCCAAAGGTTTTCTCACGTCAGGGAAGATTCTCAAGCAGGGACTTTAGTCTGCCCACGTAAAGGTAGGCAATGGTGTTTAAACTTGGATTTGGATAAGAGCTTGAGCCTGAGAATGGGAAAGATGAAGCACTCTGGTGAGTTTTTATGTTACGTTTCCAGGTAGGCTTGATGAATGGAAACCCAAGTTAAGAGGATGCAAGAGATAGTTTTAGGATGATAATCAGCTGTAGTAGATGGTAAATAACTTTAATTTATTGCCTTTCCATGCGCATTCCTTCACTTTAAAACATTTTGTCACTTTTTCAGTATCACAGAGTTTAAGCAACTAATGGATAATTAAGAAGTATATGATTGTGAGCTGGGAAAATAACTCAGTGGTACAGTGCCAACCTGGCAAGTGTCAGGTCTTGAGTTTGATCCTTGGTATTATTAAAATATCAAGAGAAAAAACATAGATAGATGCTGGATGTTTGGAGAAGCAGATGCAATTCATATGAAAAACAGGAAAGTAGAAGGAAGGAAGCCAAAAACTATAAATAATTTGTTCCAAACATGTAAATCATCTTTAAATAACCTAAAGACACTGCTCTATTTTAATCCTGAAAGCATAATGTCATAAAATATTTTCCACATTTCTCAAAAGTCAGTTATTTTTTTAAAAATTGGTTTAACTTCATCAGTATTTTTCATATTCATTCTGCAAAGTAAAGTTGATGATATACAATTTGATTTCAGGGCTTACCTGCAAGTCATGTGAGGTATAGAGTAGATGATGTACAGTTTCCTTACCCTGCCAGTATTTTTGATGTAGAAGAAGATTCTGGAAAAGTAATAACTCGTGTCAATCTAAATGAAGAACCTACAACAATTTTTAAGGTCAGTGTATCATTTTATTTGTATTGTCTATTTAACATTTAGAGTTAATTTTTGAGAGTGTCCTTATTGTGTGTCATTTTTGATTTTTTTAATTTTTAAAAAATAAATATCACTTTTTCTTTGTAGCACAAACAAAAATTAAATGAAACAAAAATAATCACTTGATACTTTAAAACTTGGGGATGAGGATATTAACATTTTTATGTCTATTCTTATGAAGATATTATGTATGAATACAAGTATATAAATGTTTTCAAATAACATTATTTATTTTTTTTTTTAAACTCAGTAATTTATTTCCCATACTAATAAACATTTTGAGTAATAACATTACTTTAGTGAATTCATTCTGTTCCAGTCTGTGAGTGGGTATATCAGTATGGTTTTATTTTAAATGTAATACCTTGTTGGATAATGACTATTAATATTTTTCTAAAAATAAAAAATGCTGTCCTGAAGCTGTTTGTACCTCTGTCATTTGCTAAGATGAAAACTCACAAGCAGAACTGCTGAATCATGTTCATGTACTCTTAAAGTATTATGTGTCTAGAAAATTTGAAAAGAAATTACCCCTTACAGTTTTCATCTTTTAAAGTAGTGTCCATTGCCCTAATACCACTCAGCTTTGGAAAACTTTTACATTATCTACCAAAGAAAGACACTCTTTAAATTTTACTCTTTAGTTGCTTGTGAAATAGAACATATTATATTTTTGTTTTCATATATTTTAATTGTAGCTATAATTAGTGAAATTGAATTTATTATGTCTTTTGTTTTCATATATTTTATAATTTCAGATAATTTTATGAATCCACAAAATAATGCCTGTTTCCACTTATGAAGAAATATTGAAAAATATCCATTATCATAAGTAATACATTTTATTAGAAATTTGAGCATTTTTATTTTTTATAGTTGCTTGAAATAATTTTGTTGCTATAAATATAACTTTTGAGTAATACATTAGAAAAATATATTTTATACTTAACCTGAATATAATGAGTATTATGTCACATGATTTTACCATTGTTTGGAATAACTGCTGTATGTATCATCTGTTATTAAGTGAAAGGTTTAATTGTGGCTCTATGGAGAATCTTTGGTTAAATTGTGTGATCAAGGTCAAATAACTTTAGTTAACCTGCGACTTCCAAAATATACACATTCTATGAAAACTCATAATTTTCAAAATATTTAATATGGCTTACATAATAATTTGTGTTATTAAGAACTTGATAAATAATAAATGCAATTATAATTTTTATAATACAGAGCTATCACATTGTGAGAATAAAGCTATTCTTCAGTTTGTATCATCTATAAAATGTATTCATTACTATACGAACTTGGTTTTAGACAGTTTAATTGTTTAAAAAGATTGAATAACAAAGTGTGTTAAACTATTAAAACTTTTCATTTTATCCTCTAGACTGAAATATTTACACCCTCTAATCTTACAGACAATTCCCTGGAAAAATTAATTTCTTTTTATATGCAAGATAATTAGCTTTTTGCTGTTCATGTTGACTGAATTTAATACTTTGTAGAGAAGAATGTTGGTACTATAAAAGTATATGTCTGCTGCAGGCAGCAGAAAAATTCTAGAAATGTTTTTACTTGGAGAGATGTAGTAGCATATACCAGCTTTATTGATATATTTTTATGTTTCTAGTAATTAATTTATTGCTTTGATTTTTTTCTTTCAAATTAAATAACAGCACCTACGAGGCATTATCATGAAGATTAAAGATTGTGGCATATTCTGGTGCAATGTTTACTACCTCATTATGCTGTCAGAGTGCATTTCTGACAATGGCTGCCCAATTAAAAAACATATATATATATATATATATACACAAATGATCCTTTTACTTTTCAATTGTTTATAATCTTTAACACGATGTTTTATTGCCTTTTAAGTTGATAGTAGTTGCTTTTGATGATGGTGAGCCAGTGATGTCCAGCAGTGCCACTGTGAAAATTCTTGTCTTACATCCTGGAGAAATCCCACGCTTCACGCAAGAAGAATATAGGTATTAATTTCTGTTAGATTTTGAAATACATAAAGTATTTAGTAAGTTGTTATGTGGGACAGACTTTCAAAATGGATGTGAACTGAATTTATCAATCACATGACTTTCCAAATCTGCTTCAAGATATTGAACTTAGTTTAATGTATGTGTATATTGCATATATATATATACACACATATATATATTTAACTTGTTGAACTCAATTTATTCCAAATTAATATTTAATACTAAAAAGTTTGAGAACTAAGCACATTTTTCTTATAAGAAATAATAGAACACTAAATAATATACCTTGAGGACCCAACTTAGAGTTGGAAATTTTGCATTTTCTGTGTTTTTAATTATATTATGGTTCTCACAGTTTTTCTTTTAGCTTTACCCCTGGTATTGATATAAGGAAGCAAGTAATTCAAATAAATAAGAATAATCCAAACAAGAAAAATACTCCTCTCAACCTGCTAATACCTGAATCATGAGTTTGTATTCCCTAAATTGAGAGAATTCTAGGAACAAGGAAGGTTGAGTAGGAAAAATTTATTAAAAGAACGATAGCTTCTGTTTAAAGGAGAGAGAACGAAAACCAGAAATGGGTTGCCTGCCCACCCTATTTCTCAAACGTCTTCTGTGGGTCAGTCACAAGGTAGGGTAAGTACAAAGTGCAACAAAACTATAAGACCATGGGCCGGGGAGTTAGCTCAGTGGTTCCGGCGCCTGTCTCGCAAGCGCAAGGGCCCGGGTTCGATTCCCCGGTAACCACATAACAATACTGGGTGTGGAGACCCACACCCAGCAGCAACCAGTACCACATACCACAGTGCCGGGCGTGGTGGCTCACGCCTGTAATCCCAGCACTCGGGAGGCAGAGGCAGGAGGAT
>PVIR01001869.1:6047-20890 GCA_004026965.1 Petromus typicus | reverse complement strand
CAAAACTATAAGACCAATGGAAAATCACAAGGTTGGTATTAGGTGGGACAAAAGCCTGATTAACGAATAATATTACAAGCATAGACACCCAAGTAATATTGATTAACTGAAGATTGAATGGGAAAACAAGGCACATACAAGGAATTTCCAGAAAGGTAATGGGTAGAGATATTGATACCTATTTATAATATTAATTATTTCCCCAGGGGAAGTAGGTGGGTGCATTACTTTTACTGTTTTTATAATGCTAATAAATAAATATGCTTCAGCCTTGAGTGCTCAGCCTTGTCTAACTGCCTTATACTAATTTCTAACTAACTCAACTGTCTGCAGTAGTAGCACTGATTTTCTTTGGAACTGTGATTATGATATTTTATACAACTAATGTGCAGAAAAAAAACCACAAAGACAAATACTTTAATGCACTAAGAACATTAGAAATTGTCTGGGTGAGAATGATGTTTATTTTGAAGTGTTAACAGTTTATGTCAGTAACTCTAGATATGACTCATTCTTAGCCCATGCAAGTTATTTTCAAGTTGAATTTTTGGTGTGACTATTTAGCAAAATCAAAAACAACAAGAACAGAATTTTTTGAACTTTGCTGTGAATAGTAGAAAGTTCGAGCTTGGGTGTTTTTGACAAATGAGGAATTGAGATATCACTATTATAAAACAGAGCAACATAATTCATGTATTTGTGTGTGGGGGGGTACGAGTTCAAGCCCTCATAAAAAAATACCATAACATGGGTTTTACAAACAACAGAAATTGATTTTCCCTCAGTTATGGTGGCTGGCTCTCAGGAGTGCAGGATCAAGGTGCTGGAACATGATCAAGCATGGAGTCTTTCCCAGTTTTATGCTCAGCCAACTTTTTGCTGGGTCTAGACATGGCATAGAAATAATACTCTTCACTGTTGTCTCCTTAACAACACAAGCGCCATCTTGAGTTTGCCATCCTTGTAATCTCATCTAAACCTAATTTTCTCTTTTTCCAAATACCCACCCATTGGTGATTTAAGAATATATCCCTATTCTTCTGTACAATTACCAAAATTCAAGCAACACAGCAGTTGGAATTTCACTTTTTTTCATTATTTCTTTTCTCCCAAAGGCTCACAGCCCTGTAATATAAACAAATAACTAAGAATTATGACATAGGATTAAATCACAATAGAGATGAAGCCACACTATTTAGGAAGCATACTGAAGACATATTTAATTATATTTGAACATGATTAACAGTTTTTGAACTCTAATTTACAGGCTTAGACAATCCATATTAATGTGGATTACATTCCCAATTTCAAAAAGCAGTTTGCATGTAGAAGTATAAACAAGAGATGATCAAGGCCAACTGGAATTCTAGAATCTATTTAGTAGCTCAGTATATGTGAAACAAGTGGGAAGGTTAAATGATAATACTACTCCAGGTGTATGAAAAATGAAGTTTCAAATCAGAGAACATATGTTTTAGAATTTGGGATTTAATACAGCAAACCATTGGCAAGTGGTTTGTTTTGTTTGTTTATTTGTTTGTTTTGAGACCTGGTCTTGCTTTGTGGTTCAGACTGGTCCTGAGCTCACTATGTAGCCTAGGCTAGCCTCAAACTCACAGCAATCCTCCCTTGCCTCCACCTCCAAATTCTGGGATTACAAGTGTGAGCCACCACGCCAAGCATAGTGGTATATGGCACTGATTGCTGATTGGTACAGATAACCTAGCTCCCAAAGCACTGGGAGCATTGTTGTGTGTGGTTACCAGGTACTGAACCCTGGGCCCTTGTGTTTGTAAGGCAGGTGCCAGGACCACTGAGCTAAATCCCTGGCACCCATCTGTAAGTTTTAAACCGAGGAGTTGAGGGATGAGGTAGGTAAGGGATCATGTTGAAATAATTATTTTAAGGAACCAGGTAGTTTATTTTTTTCTTTTATAACAAGGTATGATTAAAATACTGGTATATAAAATTTAATTATGCAATTACTCCACAGAACATACAAAGACCATTGTTATATAAAATATGTATATGTATATATATATATATATATATATATATATAATTTAAAAATGTTGGTCAGTCTCCTCTATAAAGTTATCTGCTCCATGCTCCATCGTGTATTATGAATTCATTTTTTACTAGTGCAGTAACCTATGGACTTCACTTTGCTGTAGAACATACTATTTTCTCCATTTGGAAAAAACTTCTCTTAATTTGCTAATTTTGTTGTTACCAAGAACCTAGATGAGTAGAAACTCCACTGATATGCTTCTCACTAACTTTGCCACTAGGTATGTTGTTCACCAAAATGTATATTTTTTCCTGTGATTAAAAAAGCAAAAACATAATTTCAGCACAACAGAATTCACTTTTTCTCTAAAACTTCTACTCGTACACCCATTTGGGGGGAACACTGAAAAAGAGTAAGTGATGTTGTGAGTAACGCCTCTCTTAATGGTGTCATGGTTCTCTTGTCTTTGTCTGAAGCCTCTTTCTTTATTAACAGAACTCTGTCTTCAGACTGCTGCAACTATCACACTGCTTGTTATTTCTTTTATAAAATCCTGGGGCACAGAGGCCAAGGGCATGGATCAAATCAGTACTTTGTTCATTTAGCTCTCTCTTTTTTAAGAGTTCTTTAGTGCCACTTTTTAAAAATACAAGTGTTCTGTTCAACTAACCATTTATCATTTTATACAACTCTTGCATATAATTACTAATTGCAAATTGATTCTATTAATAGAGTTGTTAATTGAGTGAACAAAAGCTAACCAATTATTTGCTGCTAAAATTAACAGCAGTCAGTGATCGAGAATCTGCTTGTCAAAAGAGATGCTCTACGTTGTGAGAAAAAGAAGTTTATTCCAGATAAGAGGCTAAAAATCAGGAGATTCTAAATGTGAGAGGCTTCAGCCTAGAGTGGATGGGCTCAAACCAGGGGAGGGAGATATTAGCAGTTAACTGGAAGCAATTAGACTTATGGAGGTACTGGAGAGGTTGGGGAGTCTGGGATGGAATACTCATAACTTAGATACATACAGCTGTCTGTCCAGGTATGAATACATGTTCAGGATGTTTTGATACCAGGAACAGACACACAGACACAGATACAGACACACACACACACACACACACACACACACACACACACACACACACACTACCTTAGTAAATGTATTGGTAATATGTACTAGGAAGTTGTAGGTATGTACTAAAATCAATCTCTCCTGCCTGTTGGACTTATGGCAGGATGGACAGTAGAATATATAAGGAAGAATTCTGATCTTCCAGAACTTGTGCAGAATTGCTCTTGATTGTCTAAATTCATTTGTTACTTTGTATTATAAACAGAATTTGGAAAGCTTGTATCCCACTGTGTTAAGGATAGAAACCTACCTAAGAATCATTAGTGCCATCACACATTCAATAGTACTTGAACACAGAAGCAAGAACTATTTCTGTCAGACACCCAGGAAATTTAAGTAATAAACACAACTTGGGATGAGGTTGTAGCTCAGTGGCACTACACATCTTCCTGATAAGTGCAAGGTCCTGAGTTAATCCCCTAAAAAAAAAAAAAAAAAAAAAAAAAAAGATTAAAAAATATTTTGAAAAACATGCCAAAATAGCATAATATTCTATTTGATGGAGAAATACCAATAATTGAAATATATATTTACATAAGTTTGAATTTGAACTTAAACATGAAAGTACTACAAGAATTTAAGGTTGATGTTTATCTTCAATTATATTGGTTTGAAACAACTTATTACATAAAATTAACCATGTCTACATTTCACTAAGGTTGAAATATTTTTGTTTGTAATATGTGAAAATTTTATTCATAGCAAAATTTTAATTCTTTCATGGCGTTTGTCTTTTATATGTTTAGTCATTAGTATGACAATGTATCTATGCTATCTCACATTACTATGAATACATTTATTTTTAGAAAAATATGAAATATACTGTAATATACTGTAATAATTATGTATAATAAATATTAGAGTGATGAATTAACCTTCAGCTAAATAATCATATTATAAGGGTAGTTGAAATTATCATAAAAGATGGGCCGGGGATATAGCTCAGCGGTTCCAGCAACTGTCTTGCGAGAGCAAGGGCTCAGGTTGATCCCTGGTAACCACATAACAATACTGGGCATGGAAACTCAGCCCAGTAGCAATCAGTACCACATACCACAGTGCCGGGCGTGGTGACTCACGCCTGTAATCCCACCACTCGGGAGGCAGAGGCAGGAGGATTGCTGTGTTGTGAGTTTGAGGCTGAGCTCAGGGCCATCCTGAACCACAAAGTGAGACCCTGTCTCAAAAAATCTTAAAAAAAAAAAAAAAAAAAAAAAAAAAAGGAAATTATCATAAAAGAAAACCATTGAATTTAAATGTTCAAAGGAATAAGAAGCTGATATTTTCCTATGATGACCATCTAAGGTAGTGCACACTTTTTTAAAAATATAGAGATTTTGACCAGTCTAAATGTTTGAAAGTGAATTATTTACTGCGAGGAGTGGTATGTGTCTTTTCCTTTTTTTAAGTTGAATTCTATATCAGTACATTTTATAAACATGTCATGATCCCACACAACATTGAAAATTTGTACCAGTATATGACATGCCTTAATTCTCATTTTTTCCCATTCCACTGCCCACTCTACAACTCTTCTGCCTTCAATATACATATATTTTGTTTCTTTTTTTAACCATCACATTTTTTCTTTTGTCTAGTTACTGACCCCTATCCTTTTCCCTTTGAATATTTTCTATTTTACAATATCTATCATGCATTGTAGAACTCATTTACATCTTCAGTTTATCTTACAAGAGAAAAGATATGGTGTTTACACATCTGTGACCTATTTATTTCACTTATGAGGATGTCCTGAAGGTATGTCCATTTGAGTGTAAAGAATTTAAACTTATTCTTTATGGCAGAATAGTACTCCATTTCATTTAAAAAGTACATGTTCTTTATTTAATCTCCAGTTGGTGAGCATTTGGGTTGTTTCCAAGATTTAACTATTGCAAACTGAGCTGCTATGAACATGGGTAAAAGTATGTGACTGTGATATGAATCTTTTAATTCTTTCATGTATATCCCTACAGAAGAATAACAGGGAAATGGGACCTCTACTCCTAGTTTTTCTGAGAAATCTCCATACTCATCTCCATAGGATCTGTACAAGTTTGCACTCCCACCAACAGTAGAGAAGGGGTGCTTTTTCTCTGCAGCCTCACCAACATTTGTTGCTGGCTAATTCTGAGACAGTAGCCATTCTTTCTGGAGTAAGATAAAATCCCAGTGTTGTTTGCATCAGCATCTCTCTGATGACCAGTGATGTGGAGCATTTCTTTGTATGTTTCTCAGATGCTGCATATCTTTAACCCCAGCACCCCTGAGGCTGAAGCTGAATGAGGGTCCCAATGCCAATGCAACCCGGAGGACTTAAAAAGACCCTCCCTCACAAAAAATCAATTAGTTAATTAAATTTAAAACATTTGGAAATATACCTCAGTGAGAAGTCCTAATGGGTTGAGTTTAATCACTAATACTGGAATAAAGAAGATTGAACAATGGGATGCACCATTAATATAAAGGAATTGAGGTCTGGGCATTTAGTTCAGTGGTTCTGACACCTGCCTTGCAAGTGAAAGGACCCGGGTTCGATTCCACAGTAACCACATACAATACTGGGTGTGGAGACTCACGCCCAGCAGCAATCAGTACCACATACCAGTGCCAGGTGTGGTGGCTCACACCTGTAATCCCAGCACTCAGAAGGCAGAGGCAGGAGGATTGCTGTGATGTGAGTTTGAGGCTGAGCACAGAGCCAGCCTGAACACAAAGCAAGAGCCTGTCTCAAAACAAACAAACAAACAAAAATAATAAAGGAATTGAAATATTATTTTAAACTAAACATTGACAAAATAAATTTTATTAATTTTGAAATGATATGAGAATCATTATTTCTCTTCTCTGAATTTAAAGAAAATCCTAGATAAACATTTTTGATTGTTTAAAATTTCATTTCTAGTGACTTTAGTTTGTCAAGTATTAATATTATGTATTTCAAACCAAATCTTTCAATACTTAAAGCTGATAATTATTTGATAAAATTATTTACTTTTTCACTTTTTATTGTCTTTGAAAAATGTAGTTTAGTTATTCATAGAAATAGAAAAGAAAGTGAAAGAAGTAGTAGCCAAGTTCATATGTGAGTTAGGAACCATTAACATAACTCTATGATGTGCCAGGGAGTTAGCTTAGTGATTCCGGTGCCTGTCTTGTAAGCACAAGGACCCAGGTTCGATCCCCAGTAACCACATACCATACTGAGTGTGGAGACTCACGCCCAGCAGCAACCAGTACCACATACCACAGCGCCAGGCCTGGTGGCTCACATCTGTAATCCCAGCACTCGGGAGGCAGAAGCAGGAGGATTGCTGTGATTTGAGTTGGAGGCTGAGCTCAGGGCCAGCCTGAACCACAAAATGAGACCCTGTCTCAAAAAGCCTAAAAAAACAAACAAACAACAACAACAAAAAAAAAAACCATAACTTTATAAAGACTATCAAATGTGAGAAGTTGCACTGGAAGCTACATTTTTCAAGATATCAGTGTTTTCTAGACAGAGAAAATCCATATCCTTTATGAAGAATTAACATTATTTAATTGCTTTATTGTCAGAATATAAAAACATATTTATCATTATCTTCTACTAAAATTATTAAAACACAATATTATAGGCAACCAACAAACAATAAGCACTCTAAAACATTTTAATATTTACAAATAAAATCTACTAGGTAGCCAGCTAAGTTTTGTTTTTTGACAGATAACTAGTAAGTGTCTAACATTTGACCTATATAAAAGAAGAAAAATAATTTAAAAAGCAAACTTGTCTTCCATATATAGATGTTCAGTTTTTTAAATGGTCAGATTTATAGTAATAATTCTTAAAATAAGTCTACAAGCTGTGATACTGCTTGAGACAGAATCATTTTACTAATGTTATGACCTCCTTAAAGCAATCTTGCATCCAATAAGTTTGTTTAAATGATATATTTGCACAGTATTTGCTTCATATATCATATGAATATAGAATTATTGAAAGAACATTGAGTTCTTAAAATTTTGAAATGTATCCTGTGTTAGACTAAAATATTGTTTTATATATCCATAAAGAAGAATCTATAATGGTAAATTGATACTATTATTCATAAATCCATAATGTTGTGCATAGTAATGGAACAATATGTGATATTTAAGTACATGTATGCATTGTCTACTGTTTAAATCATTTTAAACATCTTAGTTTCCTAAAATATTTGCAATTGCTGTATGATAAAACAAAAATACCAGGTCCTTTCTCTTAGCTTTTTGAAATATGCAATACATTATTGCTATCTGAAATCACCCTAGTGTGATGTATAGGACACCAGAAGTTCTTATCTAATGTGACCTAGCCTACATTATTCACATGGATCAACTTTTTTCTATTCTCTAATCTCCAGCCTCCAGGAACCACTGTTTACTTCTGGACTTTTATGAGATTACCTGTTTAGATTTTACCTTTGAATGAGAACATATTTAGTGCCTGTCATTCTGTGTTTGATTTATATCACTTAGCATAATGATCTCCAGTTATGAACTTGTATCTTGCTGCAACATACACTTCTAAAGGAATGAAATCAATATATCAAAGACATATCTGCCTTCCCGTGTTCATTGTGGCACTATTCACATTAGCTTAGTAATGGAAAAATCTTAAACATCTATCAGCTGATGAATGAACAGAGAAATGTGGCACATGTACACAAGGAAATGTCATTCAGACATTAAAAAAACTAAATACTGTCATGTATGACAAACATTCGTAGTTCTTAGAGGCATATACAGAACCCAAAGTCTCAAAATGGAGTAAATTTCTCCTCTTTCTTAGGTTCTTTCAGTCTCTCTTTTTGACTGAGAAAAATATATCAGTATCACTCTGTGATTCAGGTTCTTACACCTTGCAATCTTTCTCTCTTACCTTTCACTAAAATAAACCTCTTTAATAAATTAATGGTGAAAAAATAAAACAATTAATTCCAAAATACTTTTCACATATTAAAATAATAATAATAATAATAGTGAAAAGTTTCTCACAATTCTTTAAAATATTTTCTATCCTCCCCTTTCTCTAAATCATCTCCAGCTGAATTTTTTTATTCACTTATCTCATTGGATTAAATTAAAGTAATACTTTTAATTTCCTGAGGTATAAATTATCCTGTTTAAAAAAAAATTATCCTGTTAAAATAAACTGGAAGTATTTTTTACTTACTTTCATTTTATTTAAACCATTTCCTACAATTTGAAATTCATTTTGAAATTGAGAAAAATAATAATAAATTGTAATCTTGCCCATAAATTTTGAGTAGTTAGTCCTACTTCTAAAACTACTATTACTCTTCAGTTGTTTTAAATTATTTTCATTCACTATTTTTGGGCCTCCATCAGTTTCAGCATATATTCTCTCTTTCCAGAAGTGTAATAAAAATTGCATTAAGTATTTTATCAGTGGCAAATATCCCTATCAGTTATTAGGCAAGACCAGGTCTTTTTAGGCAATAAAAACGTGCAATAATGATAGTCTCAGTCATTTATGTGGAACATACACAAATTAATATGTGTCCTTTATTCCTTTCTGTTAATATATCAATATCTATTTTAATATATAATAAATTATTTGCTAATAGTAATTATATACTTTTTTATTTTTAAAATGTTCTTGAGTAATTTACTTTTTCACCCAAACTATTATAAATTCTATTAATGTTAATCTCTTTTCTGTACTATGTTAATTCATTCCCTTTTAATAGTAGGGCACAAAGTGAAATTTTGCAAACAGTAATTTTTTTAAGGGAAATAGCTGGGTAGACTTGTTCTTGTCTTTTTTTTTTGTACCAGAGATTGAACTCAGGACTTTGCACTTGTGAGGCAGGTGCCAGAACCACTGAGCTAAATCCCTGGCCCTAGCTGGATAAGATTTAAAGAGGAATCATGGTAAGGCTGGAACCTGAAGCTCAGAGTGTGACTACAACACAAGTGAGGAGATGGAGCAGAGACTGTTGAGCAGAAATGTTAGGGGTGTGTAAGGAAGTGATCACTGTGTCATTTAAATGTAGCTGCACAAGACAGTGTTGAAGCCATGGTGAAATTTCAGGGAATTCCTTCATCTTTGTGGAAGAGACCTGCCTTAACATTTCTGTTATTCTCAGTCACTAACTTGCACACAGACCCTAGGAAATATGTCTTTCGTGTAAACACAGTGGATTTTAGAGGACAGTAATCGGTGTAGATCAACTACATTCCACGTAGTTGAAAATTCACGACATACTCTCATTGCCATCATGTGTCCACATTTGATAAGAGGTTTTCAATCATTAGTCAATTTGCATGTTCTGGAAAAAATCATAATTCATTCATTTAAAATATCTCCCACCTAATCTACACAGAAATATCAAAATCACAATACTAGTTGGACACATAATATTAGTTGAGAATAGATTAGATTGAGATTAGATTGACTCCTGTAGGTCAGATCAGTTAGCTTTCTGAAGGATGACGTCTGACCTTCAACTGAGGATGATGGACTAAGTTTTATACACACTGGAATTCACTTGTCATCGGGTTCAGAAGTAAATATCATAGAAAGGTCAGTGTGTCTGAAATAGATCATGCAGTCTAAATGTGAATATTGATTTTGAGTAGGAAATGCAGTGTCTTATACAATTTATCAAAAAAAATAAAATTATTTTCAAATTTTTCAAAGAAATTTGCTAACTATTTAAGCATTTTTAGTACTCATTTAAAATGCAAATTTATCAGCTTTTATGATAAGGATTATGTATTTAAACATTTATATTCATTTTTTAAATTTTAACTGCAATGAAATATAATTTTGATAAAAATTTTTAAATTTGTGGATATAAAAAAGAAAAACCTAAATGTTCTTATTTTTGTTAACTTCTTGAACAAGCCGATATGTTACTAATCCTAGACAAAATATTGAATTGTTTCTCAATTCTAAAATGTTGAATTTAATATGTCAAATCATAAATATGAATGTTACATACATGATCATCTTGACATTTTCAAATTCAAATACTTTTTAATGACAAATTAATGTTTCTGTATTAAAATTAGTAATTTCCTAATTAATATGTTTATTTTATAATAAATGCATTTCAAAAATGGATTATATATATATAATTAGTAGGAAGAACTTTTATATTGAGTAATAGAATTTGAATATATTTACAAAGATTAGTGTCTGTATTTTTTATGAAAACAAATAAACTATAGTTTATAGTCCATAGACAGGCATTTTATATATTATTCTATTGAAAATGATTTTGGCCCTGCAAAGTGAAACTTTGTAGGTTAGATTTCTTTTACAGATAAGCAAGTTCTCCAGACTTTCTCTTAACAGAGAACATAACTAATACTGCTAACTCACATTATAGCCACTCTTTGGAATTTAGGACAGGTTTCTCAACACCAATACCTTTACAGATCTCATTCTTCTTTCATTGCAGTGTATCTGTGAGATATTTTGGTTTCAGTGAATCATGCAATGTACACTGATTTTTTTTTAATGGAATGAATGCAAACATATTTCTGAGACAAAATAGCACAAAAGTTAGAGTCCTGGGGTGATGAGTCTGGAAATACAGGTAGAACCAGACCACAAAGGAACTCAGAGTGATGCTGAAGGCTTTGTCAGTTACTGAGGGAAGTTGTGAAGATACTGAATGGTGCTCAGCAGTCAAAAGAAGTGTGAGGTGGCATTTTATGGAAAGACACACTGTACTTTCATGCTCTGTGTAGAGAAATTGTATACATATGAAACATTTGTTTACAATCATGACATTTCATCACTAATTTACAATTGATTTTGAGGGTAAGGTCACTCTCTTCCAGTGCTTTATCACTGTGCCACTTATTTAATTTTCTAACACTGCTTTTTATTTCAGGCACGCTTTTCACTATTATTTATGTGCCATGAAACAATGTCCTGATCCTGAAAAACAAAACATACCTAAAAGGAGTGATACAAAAAGATATATCAGGCAATAGCAAATGAGAGAAAGCAGAAGTTACTGCATCAATGTTGAGCAATGTATAAATAAAAATAAAACTGAGATTATATGTGTTCTTTGTTTTATTAAAGAGATAGTAAACTTATAAGAAGAGTTACATTTTTCCTTTCTAGTATCTTGTCCATATAATGCTTAATGTCGTTAAGATTGTCATCAGTTTTTAGGCCCCAAAGATTTTCTTTTCAGGTTCTTGGTATCCTGAACAAAGAACTGGACAAGGCACTCAGAAAGGCAGCAGTAGGATTCACATTTATTGGCAGAGAAGCAGAAGACCAATGAAAGGTTCACATCTACCAAGAGGTTAATGGTGACCTCTTTTATATCTCTGCTTCCTAAATTGCTGCTTTCCCATGCAAATAAAGCCTTTAGCACAGTTGTCCTATCAGAAACTCACTTGCCTTGACATTGTATCTGACTTGTCCTCACAAAGGCCAGCTTTGGTTCTGTGCCAGATATAAAGGCAGAATTAAAACTAGCACTCTCCAATTCCTCCCAAGTGATTCATTTATATCTTCCCTTCTGCTTTGTGTTCTGGGTCTCTTGACTGACAGGTCACTTACTCAGCCAGTTTGCTGGTGTGGACTCTCTGACCTCAGGATCATAGGACTTTGTCTAAGAAGGACATTTATTACAAGGGGGCATTTTATATTGTACTAGGGATATGGGTGTCAACAGCCACTGTCACAGATAAATAACCCCAGATATTTGTAAATACACTACTTGACTCATGTTGGAAATAATTTCTTGGTATCCTATTGTCACGATTTTTATGAATGGGAACATTTGATGAGGAATTTTTCTTATGTATAGCATTAATTTATTGCCATAGAAGTGTTCTTATAAATTCAGTAGCTTCAAATAACAGTTAACTGATTTTTCTTATTGCATGTTTAACTGCATAGTACAGAGTCTGCTAAAACATGTGTACACACTTCAAAAGCTGGCCAGACTAATAAATGTCTGGAAGCCGATGGCCACCACTTTGAGGACTCCTTAGAATTGTAGAGGCCCAAGCTAACTTGCAATCATCTCATGGTGTCTCAATAAATCCACTATTAAAATATTTATAGAAGTGTTTCTTTTCCTGAAGTCTATATTTTTTGGCAGACTTTTCCTGTTGGTCTGACCTATGCTTCCTTAATATTTCAATGTGAAAACTATTAATATGAAGCAAATAACAAGCACATATCAACATTTGATCATTAAAGTTGTCATGTATATTAATTTAGACTTATTGTTCAGTGTAAGAGTTGGAAGGAAGAGTATATTCAAGGTTGTTGTAAAAAGGGAGAGGCCAGAAATCAGTCTGAATTCAACTCTCAGTTGAAACAAAGGACTAGACTCTAGTCACTATGGAGTTGTAAAGACCTGTAATGGGGATTTGAAGGAGAGCTGTAGTGTTTATTAATTGTACTAACTTTGAAGAAAACAAATGCACAGTTCTCTTCATGATGGCAGACAGGTTTTCTAGGTGGAGTAAGGAACCCACCAGTTAGGCCCTTCCCTGAAAAACCAGGATATAGTGGTAGATGAGAAGGGTAGAGATGAGTCTTCCCTGATAACATTTTGAACAGAAGATTCTAAGGTCCTTGACAAGCTCATTTTTGAACTGTAAACCTAGCAAGCATTTTGGAAAGAGGGAAAAAGAATTTATGCTCTAAGCTTTTTAAATATTCTAAGACAAGGAAGTTAAAACACAGGTGCCAGGAAGAAAATTACCTGAAATTTCCTTAACCTGAGGGAAACTTTCAGGTTATCTTAGTCAATGCACGTTAGCTGGTGGTTGGAACGGTTGTTCAGATTTGCCAGGATGGAAGAGTTTATCTCTTTGTGAAGTTTTCTTTTCTTGGGAAAACCAACTCATGAAACAATATCCTGGACAATTCACAAGCTGCCTTTTGGCTTCTTAAGTCTAAGGTTTTAAATTACAGTTACTCCCAAGCCCAGCATACACAGTGTGATTTTCAGTTAACCTCTGAAAACATTCTACACGTGATATTTCTGAGCCTGACTTTAGAGTTCTACTGTTAGAAGTTTAAGAATATTTTGAGATGTAAAAATTCAGTAAATTGTTTCAGCAGATTTTAAGAGTTAAAATTTGAGAGGTAATGTCTGTGAAGAATCAAATGAACTCTAGGAATGAGAACAAGAAAAAAAAACAAAAAAAAAAAACCAAAAAAAAAAAAAAACATTTTGGCTGAGAATTGAGCTCAGTGGTTCCAGTGCCTGCCTTGCAAGTGCAAGGGTCTGAGTTCAACCCCAGTGATCAAATACAACAGTGCTGGGCTGGAGACTCATGCCCACCAGCAATCAGTACCACATACCACAGTACCAGGTGTGGTGGTTCATGCCTATAATCCCAGCACTTGGGAGGCAGAGGCAGTAGGATTGCTGTAAGTTCAAGGCTGAGCTCAGGGCCAGCCTGAACTACAAAAGAGAGACCCTGTCTCGATAAATAAATAAATAAATAAATAAATAAATAAATGATAGATAGATAGATAGATAGATAGATAGATAATAGATAGAAAAGAAAAAGAAACACTAATACGCACATACCAGTGGATGACAGTTTCACTGTTAAATTGCTTTAGAAATTATGACTCCTGTTCCCAAATCTTTAAAGATATGTGAATTTGATGAAAGTAAACTCTTAATATTATATACTCTTTAGAAAAAAGTGTAAAAAATGATGTGCAACCATGTGATGTTGTATTAAATTTTTAAAAATCTATTATTTAGCTTAAGAATTCTAGGAAAACTGGTATCTCTCTCCTACTCATTATTTTTGACAGTCTTCCTTAGTTAAATATGTAGAATTAGGTCACTCTGATAAAATTACTCTAAGGTTTTAAATAATAAAATTTGTAGAGGATGTTTATTTTTCTTTTCCTTTTTATTAAATTTCCTCATTATAAATATGAAATTAGCTCTTTAATTGGCACTGATTTGCAAATATATTGAATTCAAACATGTCAGAATAAGTTAGATGTGTCTCTTTGTAGAAAGGCAATAAAGCCAGATTGAATCCCAGTGAAATTTTATAGCATCTATTTACAAACACGTTTATAACTTAAACTGCTTGGCATTTAAAATAATTAGAGGCTTTGTGAAACATGTATAGCATTTACTTTTACTGTCACTTCTTGTACCTAACAATAAATAAATTTTATATCAT
The DNA here is from genome assembly GCA_004026965.1 of Petromus typicus. NCBI lineage: Eukaryota > Metazoa > Chordata > Mammalia > Rodentia > Petromuridae > Petromus > Petromus typicus. The sequence goes on along the minus strand of PVIR01001869.1, from coordinate 6,551 downwards.
AGAATAATTGTTTCCTCTTTGTACTGTAAAAGGTGAGTCTAACTTTTGGATGCTGCAAATTATGGTATTTTTAAGATTCATTATTTGGATAATTCAGATATACTGAAATGTGTTTAACTTAAAGAGATTTAATTTAATCTATATTTGTAAAAACAATGCTAAATTTTAAACAAATATGAATTCATGTTTTCCTCATGAAAATTATGTTATGGTTTTTTTATATATGAACTATAATGGAGTTCATTTTTGTCCTGGTTCACGCTTTCTCTATAAAGATTGATTTTAAACAGTAGCTTTGGAATTTTTTTTTTTTTTTTTTTTTTAGGTTTTTTGGAGACAGGGTCTCGCTTTGTGGTTCAGGCTGGCCCCGAGCTCAGCCTCCAACTCACATCACAGCAATCCTCCTGCCTCTGCCTCCCGAGTGCTGGGATTACAGGCGTGAGCCACCACGCCCGGCACTGTGGTATGTGGTACTGGTTGCTGCTGGGTGTGGGTCTCCACACC
>PVIR01001868.1:0-112707 GCA_004026965.1 Petromus typicus | reverse complement strand
AATGACTAATGATGTTGAGCATTTCTTCATATGCTTCTTAGCTGCTCTTACTTCTTCCTCTGAAAAATATCTGTTCATTTCAGATGCCCATTTTTGAATTGAGTCATTAAATTTGGGTGGGCTGATTTTTTTGAGCTCTTTATATATTCTAGATAATAGCCCTTTATCTGAGGAACAGCTGGTAAAGATTTTTTTCCCACATTGTTGGTTGCCTGTTTATACTGTTGGTGGTTTCCTTTGCTGTGCAGAAGCTTTTTAAAAGAGTGAGGTCCCATTTGTTGATTTCTTCAGCCATTTCCTGTGCTATGGAAGTTTTGTTCATGAAATCTTTCCCTAAGCCAATGTCTTCAAGAGTTTTACCTAACCTGTTTTGAATATATGCCAGAATCTCAGGTTACTAACCACTTCTTTTTTGTTTCATATTTTTTTTAAAAAGCCTCTCATTTTTTTGTTTGTTGGGTTTTTTTTGTTTTAGACAGGGTCTTGTTGTATAGTCCAGTCTGGCCCTGAGCTCACTATGTAGCCCATTTGAGCCTTGAACTCACGGCAATCCTCCTGCCTCTGCCTCTCAAATGCTGGAATTACAGGCGTGAGTCTCCATGCCCAGTATTGTTGTATGTGGTTACCGGGGATCGAACCTGGGTCCTTGCGCTTGCAAGGCAGGTACCAGAACCACCGAGATAAATCCCGGCCTGCCTCTCATTTTTTTTTTTTTTTTTGCTTTTCAGTCTGCTGTCCCTCTTCTGTTGTCCTCATACATCTTATTTCTTTAATACCCTCTTAATGCTTAGATTTCACATTCTAGTTAGATACTAAGTGATACTGCCTTATTTTTGTCCAAAATTTGCCTGTCTTGAAAGTAAAGCATTCTTTTACAAAGTCGTCTCTTTCTTTCAGTGAGTCACATTCCTCGTATTGGTCCCCATTTGAATATTCATCATATGTCGACGTACTTATTTTAGCCTTGTAATTTCATTTGAAGTTGAATCCTTGATGATGCTTAGTGCTACCATTTCACATAAGGAAATAATATCTGTGGTTACAAAGAACCTACTGTCCTAATAAACAATACTAATTAAATTCACTATTAGCTTAATGTTTTCACTCCCTGCTTTCGGCAAACAGTAGTGAATTCCGGGAGTATTTGTAATGTTGTTGAAAACAAACTACAGAGCAACAGAGTAAAGAGACTTAATTTGTAATAACGTAGGGAGACTTAATTTGGAATTTAAAAAATAGTCCTGTGTCTTTTCACCATTACTCTCACAAAAGACTGTAGTCTGCCTTCAGGTGTTTTCTTGCATTAGTTCTGTCAGCATGCTTAAGACCTATTTTGCCAATAATGCTTATATATTTAAGAGTCTTTGGAATCCTATTCTTTTGTTAGAACGTCGTAGAATCTTTGGTACATAGACACTATAAGGAAGGTAGTTTTGGGGTCTGTAAGAACACACTGCAAACAGAACACTCAGACTCATCCCTGCCTTCACTATGGAGCCTTTGTAAATCCACTTATCTTTGTGATACTTAACTTGTTTCTCTGTAAAGTTACTCTTCCAGTTTTAGCCTCTGAGGTTATGTGCTGCTTTCTCACTCACCAGGCCTGTGCCATCATGTGGCACACCTTGGTGCTTATCCATCTTTCCACAATTGCCAATTAACATTAAAGAATTCATGTATCCCTGTCCTCATCTACCCATAGAAGAAATACCTTTCCTGTGCCATTTTCATTCACTGTGCTTGGTCACATGATTCCCTTACATGCTTCCCTTATTTTGAGTGAAAGATACATATTTACTGAGTCTGCATTTTATGTGTGTGAATAATAACACAGCTGGCACGAAAACACTCTTGGTTAAAATCATTTTTGTCTTCTTAACTAGTATTTCCCAGAGTGCATCCCAGAAAAATAAACACAACATAAAAGAATATTACATACAAAAGTGATCCTAATTAGAATAACTACACTAAATTTCTTCTTACAGCCTTTTGTCTTTCGAGATACAATGTGAGGTGTGTTCATTTTCTCCCAGTTCCCAGCTTCACATATTCAGTGGAAACCTTTCCTGTAGGAGTGTCTTACAGGATTTTATTTCCACAAGTTTCTGTGAAAAATGTTGATAACCATGTTACTTTATTTCCTTCTGGCATTTTATTTTATTTTATGGGAGTCTGAGTCTAGCTTGGTTTTTCTATTTCTCTCTAAATTATCCCTCACCACTTGTTTTAATTAGTTTGGGCTCCCTTTTATTACTATACTAATAATATAATATTATTATATTATATTATTATATTATATTATAATATAATATTAATATATTTGTATAATATATAATATATATAATATTTGTATAATATTATACAAAAATGTATACTCAAAAAAGGTATAGTTGTACAATCTTGGATACAAAACTACCGTTGGAGACTTAAGTGAAAGCAAACAAAGCTTGCCTCTGAGAGCAGTCTCCCAGACCAACTTTTTGGTTATTTCCGCTCTTGCATTTCTCATTCTATAGGGAGACAAGGAAAATGAAACCCACTTCTATTTGTAATGCAAATTGGCATATTGCTTGGTCTGCCCTCTTAAGGCATGTATTCTCATAAGAAACCCATAGACACTAAACACATTGAACACTTGTGTTGGCATAGGGGCGACTGCTTCTAGCTACTTTTCTATCTTCAAACTGTCTTGGAGTCTTATATAGTAGATCAGTTGGCAGAACTTAAAAGTTAGAGGTCTTTGGTTTCATAAATGTTAAATTCAGTGGTGATAATGCTTTTCTTTCATACCACTCTCTAGTGATGATTAAGTGTTTTATTGGGGATAAGAAAACATCTTCACTGCCCTCAAGTGGTACTAGAATAATCTGATATTAAGATAATAAAGCCCGAGATTTTTGCATTTCCAGTTCCTCAACAAATAAATTGCTAAGGTAAAAGACCAGCTTATAAAAACAATTAGTCTGATAGGATTGATGTATTTTATAAGTTAATATGTGAGTGCAGCACTTAGAATTCTACTAAACATATTGAAAGGCCTGGATCAGTGTTAGCTAATAATTATTACTTGTGATAATAATGTTATCAATTTGACCTTAATTTTCTTTACTTTTCTTTCTTACTTGGTAGGTCAAACTGCGCTGAAAATATCCGCAAACACATTTTACATACTGGCAAACATGAAGGAGTCAAGATGTACAACTGCCCCAAATGTGACTATGGGACGAATGTCCCTGTGGAATTCCGCAACCACTTGAAAGAACAACATCCTGATATCGAAAACCCTGACCTCGCCTACTTACATGCTGGTAAGGGATTGAAACTATTTAGATACATGTTTTTAATGGGATTACATTCCACTGGTCATAACTGCTGTAATGCTGTTTGTATATAACCGCTATTTATTTCAGTGGAATAGGGTATGCATTAGTGTCTGCTTCAAGGCCTAGACAAAAGGATATTCTGTTTTTAACCCTATTCAAATATGAAAATAGATCCTTTCAACTGTATTTTATCATAAAAGCAAATTCAAAATATAGTTATGCTGAAATGATAGTTCTTGGACAGTCACAGTTTGATTAATTGGTAAAACAATTAGAAAATATTATATATTGTGAAACAGAAAATACTCAAAGTGAATTGGGGTGAAGGGGAAAAATAATGAAATTATAACAAAAAAGAAAGGAAACAAAGTTTATGTATATAGGGAGTGGGGGTGGTAGGGTGGGTAAGGCTGTGGGAAAAATGAGAATTAAATTGTGTCATAAACTATTACAAATTCTCATTATTGAGTGCAATCATGATGTGTATATAGAATGTACCAATAAATATTTTAATTAAAAAAAAAACAGTTAGAAAAAAAGAACACAATTTTCCTGAGTGTACCTAGAAAGAAGAATGTGAATGAGGACAGTGACACAACATCTTGGGAGTTAACAAAATACTGTTTACTCCCCAGAAATTAGAAGGGACTATCTGAGTCTTAGGTACATGCTGGACATAACAGCAGTAGCTTCTTAGATGATGTACAGGTCAGTTGCACTGGGAGGTATAACATACAGTAGCAACCACAGAGTAGTACATGTCTCTTCTAATAGTCTAGCTTTTTGTTTAAGTAATGGGATTCCTTGAGTGTTGAATTCTTCTGTTCAGAACAGTGTTATCCTGAATTGCGGGAATGAGGTCCAATTTGAGGAAGTACTCCTGAAGTAAACCTAGGGAAAAGTCCTAGGATGTCATGCACACAGCACAATGTTAAGACTGCTGGCAGTGGAGCCTGGGTCTGTGTCTCTCTGGCACCAGCAAGAGCCTTTTATCTCTGCTTCACTCCTCATGGTCGCATGACCTCAGGTAGGCTGACCACACAGAGCCTGATTTCTTAGGTATATTTGTTTGATGATATCATTTAACAAGGCCATTGTGAGAACTTAAGAAGACAGTGTTGTGAACTCTTAGCACAGGGTACGTTGGGGCCAAGGAGGATCACAGGCAGTATTGGTAGAGGTGGGATCACAATATGTGTGAAAATCAATGGGTGTTCAGCCAGACCCAGCACTCTGCAAAGTATTTCCGCCAAGTGTGCTCACGTTGTCCACATTGAAGGAAGTAGGACCCCATGAGTAATTAAAGTTAGAATAAAACATTTAGTGTATTTGACAATGCCTTTATATTAGGGGAGTACTTGTTTGCTACTGGTCTGTCTCAATTTACTTTCATATTAACTTACTTAAGTCATGGTATCTAATTTAGCAGTCTGTTGTATGCAGAGTTGTTTTTGGAAAATAAAAGCAGAAGTCTCTGCTCTTATTGCTTTGGGCAACAGTGTCACTGTACAGTTTTTAACTGCATAGTTTATCAGCTTTATGCCACACAGGCAGATAAAGTCAAGTTAGAGTATCTCTTGCTGTTGGTACCTGTAAATTTTCATAAATATGAGAGTATGACAGTACAGATGCTGGAAGTGCTCCCTGCCAAACTGTGCAACAGAAACTGCCCGGTCCTCGTTGTCAACAGAGTTCCTGTTCTAGATGCCATTGCTCCATCTGCTTCCCAGAACAGGACAGACACTGTTCTCCTTCACTGCCCCGATTGGATCTTAGCGGCAGGGTTTTTTTTTTTTTTTCCTCCCTTCCCTCCCCTCCCCTCCCCTCCCCTTCCTTCCCTTCCCCCTCCTCCTCCCTTCCCCTCCCCCTCCCTTCCCTGTTCCCCCTTCCCCCTTCCTTTTCCTTCCCTTTCTTCACTTCTTTTCTAATATAAAATATCTCTATCTTTTAAAAGAATCAAATGCCAATGAAAAGTAGAAGCTCATTGCAGGCCATACCCAAATGTTCTCTTTTCATTCTGCACAATTAGATTTGTGCCCATGATCTGTGTACTAGTGATGCTGAAGGCTATTTGATGATGTGTTAACAATACAAAAACATTTTAAGGAAATTCATCCTCTTCCCTATGTGTGTGGTGTTCATGAGTAGATAGTTCCATTTTCTCTTTAAAATTTTATTCTTATTTTAGAATGTTTTCCTTCCTAAGCCATAGTAGCATACTACATTTTCTCCTAAGAGTCCTATGACCTATAAGGGCATTGACTATGTGTTTTTCCCTATGCATCGTGATTGTGCTCTATAGTCCTATTTTCACACTAATAAACCTCATTTGATAAGAGGAAATTTTTCAAAAAGGTGAAGTTTTATGAACAGACATTTTTAAACTTTGAAGTTCTAAATGATCTGTGGCACATTTCATGATGGTATATGGATCAGATTTTTCCTGGCTGTTCGTTCTCACCCCTGGTATTTGGTGATGGTATCAGGTACACATCTGAAGAACTGCCTAGTGGGAGATAGGGGATGGGGTCCAGGAATATCAGGAACCCTAAGGATGCTTGGTGGCTACATCTTCCTGTATCTGCAGGATCAACAAGCTGAGAATTCTGTAATGCAAATTCAGTGATACCATCAGTTCTTTTAATAAAAGATTGAATTTAAATAGCCCTAAGCTCCGTGGCCCTCTTCCCCAAATTATTTTATTCCTGTCCATGCTAGTCTGTGTATTACCAGACATCTGACAGGCTGTTCAGTGGAAACCATTTAACAACTGAAAAGAACTTCAAATTGTGTGATTTCAGGTATTTTAAATTTTAGTTGAGATCATACTTAGAGATCTATTAAAATAAAGTGTTAATTTTTCTCTGAAAGAGATTTCTTATGATGTGCTATTCTTTTGAGGTTGCTACATTGGTATGTAACTGTAACTGCATTACAGAGGTGGTAAAATCAATAATTCCACAAAACTAGACCTCCTCAAATACTCAATTTAGGCTCTTTCTGGGCTGCTTTGTAAGTTTGATCATCTCTGGATATCTCTGGGCGCTAGGTTTCTTCTCAATGAATTAGGAGTTTGAATAAAGCTCTTATATTCCTCCTGACTCCAGCACTCTGTTTCTGCACACATGCTTATAGACAGGAAAGATTCTAACGCAATAATTCCCTAGTATATTTCTTGGGAAATTTTGGCTTTGTGCGCCTCAGCTTTCCCCTCTTTAAGCTAGGAATAGAACACATAGTGTTCATATCATCTAAATGATGTAGTACCAAATGCGAACTATTTAGATGTCATGACAGTGTGAATGCTTTTGGGGGAATTTTTTTTCCTCTGACAAAATGTACTGTTTTTTTTTTTTTTTCCTCAAGTTTTTGTGGGGACTAGTATAGAATGATACTGATATTTTCCATTTTGTACTTCAGAGTGAAAATGTTCATGTGTATTTTAATTTTAGCATAGGTATGTGTTGTGGCGCATGTCTAGATGTCCTCCCAAAACCTCATGCAATCATAGGTGAATCTAGAGTTTGTAATCCTAGGTTTAAGAATGTGTGCTGGGACTGACTTATGGTGCAATGGTATGAGTAAGGCTGTCCCACACCGAGTGTGGGCTACCTCGCTACTTGCTGCCTTCTGCCTGCCATGGACTGTTTCTCCTCTGCAGTACCTTCTGCCATGTCACTATGTATCGGAGACAACCAAATCTGAACTGAAACCTTTACAAAATGAGCAAAATATGCCTTTCTTCCTTTAACTTTAGATGTCAGGTATTTTGTTTCAGAAACAAGAAAAGTAACTAAGATAGTATGTATCCTTACATGAAGTGCAAGACAAAAGTGATCAATGTAACATTTAATGTACAATGCATACTCAGTTTGAGTTTTTTTTTCTGGTTATCTTTTTGTTAACTGCTAGATAATCAAATCCTAGCTTAAGGATACCTTATACAGAAAATAATCTGAATCATTTCAGTCCTTTAAAATCAGTCAAGTCATTGTTTATGCTTAGTAAATAGTGAATGTTGGTGAGTGTATGAGATGTCGGGAAAGCCTTTCAGATGGGTAGGTAAAAGGCCTGTGCCCCCTGTGTCACTTACATCCCTTCTGTTTGTAGTAACGTTCACACTCTGATATGACAAGGTACTCAGAGCTTTACTTTTCTTAATTTCTCTTATTTTTCTACTGTCATAGCTTTCAATCATATTTAAACTCATTTTATTCATTGGACCTTAATGAAGAATCATTTAAAATATATATGAGATTATTACTAATACACATTGGTATGACATGAATCTATCATAGTCTCTTCACAACTTAGTAATTTTACATTTTTCTCCATGATAACTTTTGTGTTCTTTATAACATTTTTATTTCATTGTAATCCATAAAATTGGTCTGTACCCAGTTATATGAATATAAATGCAAGTATTTCACTTTTATCAAAACCTCATATCCACTTTTCTTTCTAGTGTTAACCAATTCAGTAGCATTTAAGTTGTGCTTAACTTGATTCCTTAATCCTAATGAAGTTTATACTTAGGCAAACTCAATTTCATATTTTAGCTCTGATGCCATTTGCTTACTCTATTCTAGTTAAAGCAACGTATCTACAGCCTTTTGTCTTAACTTAGTTAGCTATATATTCATATTTCTAATGTAAAAACTTTCATTATTAATTTAAAACACTGAGGTTTTACCTTCTTCTATAACCTTATAAAAATATAGTCTTTCCCAGGTTCTTCTTGATTCTATATTTCCAACCTTGTTACTTTCATTGCCTTTGTTAGTTGGATGCTCTGACAGGTCATGACATTTAGTGTAATAATTCATTTTATGAAAAGGTCCAAAAGAAAAGTCTCTGAAAATCTTACAGTTTCTCATTGGTTCTCCCTTATATGAGCCAATTATTACTTCAGCCTAAAAAGGAACAACGTTTTTTCTGACAAGATTGCCTTTGGTAAATCCATGCTGACTCACCCCTATTAAGTTGTACTTCTCCAAATGTATCATTAAGCTCATCCATAAGTATCATCTCAAATTTATTTCCTAATATAGATGTTAGACTTGCAGGTCTATAATTTTCAGCTTCCCTTTCTTTCTTTTTAACCTTCAGACTGGATTCTGTGTTTTCCAGTGTCCTGGTTCTTTACTGCTAACAAAAGACTTCCTAAAATAATTAACAGTTTAACAATTGATCTTTTCACCCCAATTATCATCCAGGGATTAATTTACTATTTTCCTTCACTATTGCAAAAAAATCTTTGTTTCTTTCAAAGTCGAATCAACATGCTTTAATCCCTTCTGCTGTAGCTGTATCTTCCATGTCTGTCCACTGCAGCTCAGTGAATTGGTATTTTGGTAGCTGGCCTATTGCTTCATTCTTTGTCACTTTGCCCTCTGTTAGAATTCTCAAGTTTAGAAAACACTATCTTACATATTCTGCAATTGGCAAGTGAATAATGTCAGAGCAGTATTTTTATCAGCCTATTTTTTTAGTGATATAATTGATATTCACAGAAATCCCACCATAGATATCTATCAGTTAATGTATTATTTATTGATGAGTTAAGCAGACTTTTTGAACCTGTCATTATTTGCCTTTTACAGAATAAATTCTGAACTAGGCTTTTTCAAAATTTTCTAATGATATATCCCTAAATATTTTTTGCATTTTATTCTGCTTGAGAATAAATATATCTCTAAATTTTCAAAAGATAAGTTTTATTTTATCTCTTAGCATTATAGAGCACTGTTAGAATCGTTTGCTGCATTTCTGTCTAGCCACCTCAGTAGCCACTGCCTTCCTACAGCCATACAGTCTTCCCTTAGCTACATGATCTTTCAAAAAGTTTTAAAGTGATCTTCAATTTTTTCGCATGGAGGAAAAACCAACATTGCTGGATGTGTTGGCTCATGTCTGTAATACCAGCTACTCAGTATGTTAAAGTAAAAGACCACAAATTCCAGGCCATCTCAAGGAGCTTAGTAAGACCCAATCTCAAAATAAAATGAAAATGTAGCTCTGTATTCCTTGGGTTCAATTCCTAGTACAACAAAACAAATTTTAAAAATCCATATTCTTTACCACCCGAGGAGGCCTGTGTAATTCAGAGCCACACTTTCTCCAGTGGCTCTTGCCTTGCTACCACAAGGTGACACAGCCAGCGAGCGGGCACTATGATTACCTCATCAGCAGGTGAAATTGTGATCTTATCAGGACTAGCATTTGCAGCATTCATGAAATGGATTTTGAAAGTTAAAATAGTTTAAAAGAAAAAAAAACAAAATTGTGATCTTATCCACCCTGACAACTTCATTTATCAAAATTTTAAGGAAAAAAATTGATTGCAGAAAGTTATAGTGGAGAGGTATGATCTTATCAGGTAATTGATGTGCCTTTTACTTTTTGTGGACCTTTTTATCATCTGTTTAATTCAGCACAATTTGTATATTTTTAAAGTGTTTACACCTTTAAACTCATATTTTGACCCCAACTAAAAGGCATTTTTATATGAGAGAAACAGAATATGTTAACAATTCCTATTGCCAATGCTACATAGCAAGTTATTATTTCAATTGAAGCCATTTAATGAAAAAGCATTACAGATTTTTCAGATTTAGAGAAATGTGTTTTTTATCTTTGAAATTTAGTTCAGAATGTGAAGTAATGAACTGCAGTTTCAGTTATTTCTGTTTGCAGTGAATGAATTCACTGTTGTGCAAGTGTTGTTTGTATTAGGCACTTTTTAAATAATGCTAAATATAAGTTGCAGAAATAGAGTTCTTCACCCATCATTGCCAAATGTTAGCATCATATAACCACTGGAGAATTCTGAAAACCAAAGAAATTAGCATTGGTAAATACTATTTTTATATTATGCTCTTTATTAAAAGTTTATCAATTTTTCCATTTATATAATATTTTTCTTTTTCGAATCCAGCCAGTGAGGGACATTCTTTTTGGTTGTCATGTCTTTAGTCTTTTCCAACTGTCTCAGTTGGAAAGTTCTCAGGCCTTCCTAATCTTGCCACTTAAAGGGTATAGGTCAGTTATTTTACAGAATGTCCTTCAATTGAGAACATTCTAATGTTCACTCACAATCTGGTTGAGGTACAAAGAACAGTCCAGGGGTATGTTATAATTGGAGATCAAGATTGTTACATACACCTGTGGAATCAGATGGTCTCCAGATTCCTTCACCACAAACTAGTCTTTTTTCCTTTTAAACCAGTACATATCGTGGAGAGACACTTTCAGATTCTTCAGACATTTAATTTCTTCTCAAACATTAGCCCACTCATTTTGATATTCATTAGTGAATTTTGCCTAAACAAGATGTGTGGTGTTCAAATGATTACTTTCTTTGCTTCATTTTTTCTGCCTTTTTCCTTCCATTTTTGGGTTCAGTACAGGGTCTTGCTTTATACTTTAGGCTGGCCCTAAACTGTGTAGCTCAGGCTAGCGTCGAACTCATGGCATCCTCCTGCCTCTGCCTTTCACAAGTGCAGAGATTACAGGAGTGAGCCACCACACCCAGCTCTCTTTCTGCTTTTTTTTTTTAATGGTTCATATCTAAATGCCCCACAGAGCCTTCTGCACCAATAGATAGAGTGTTTCAAAGATGGCTGCGTTAGGGTATGTAAATATGGATTAGTGTGTGATACCGAGATTAAGGATGTGGATAATGAAAGCCTTCCCTTGGATGATCATGGTACTATATGGTTTGTGACCTGGATGGGACATACCGAGACAAAAGGAGGGCAGGCTTGCTCCTGCTGCTGTGCTGCCCCTACACTGGGCTGTCCTGCCTAAAGGGAATTCTGTAACAAATTTCTTGATTATTTATCTGTTCTCTGCAAATCATGTGTTTGCTCTATTTATTGTAATCAGCATGAACTACTCCATACCCTAGCTTTGGCCACTGAGCCCTCTCAGGTGGGTCCTTGTGCCCTTTGATGTGCTCATCTTCTGGCACTCCCACATGTTCTCAGCTTACCTTGTGTTTTTCCTGCCTTCAAGCTGAAGTTGGCTATTTTTTGGAGGAGCCCTAGATTCTTTGATTTGAGTGTGGTAACTAAATCAAAATATTTACCTGGCAAGTACTCATTGAGTCTGCATAGCTTTGCTTCTACACTTTCTCAGCAGACAGGCTAGGAAGTATGTGTGTGTGTATTAATTACTGCATTTCTACAAAGATACATGGTTCTAATGACGTTGGATTAAATAACAGTTTTTTATGTGACACCAAAAGTACCAACCTACAAAGAAAAAAATGGATAAATTGGACATTATCAAAATCAAAAGCTTTTGTGCTTCAAATGACACCATCAAGACAATGTAAGAACAACCTATACAGTAGAAAATATTTACAATTATGTCTGATGAGGGATCTAGATTCTAGAAAATATAAGCCACTCTTCACCACTTAATATAGCAAGGCAAATAACTGAATTAAAAAGTCAGCGAAAGGTCTGAAGACCAATTTTCCCAGAGCAGCATGCAAATCAAAATGTTATATCTAGGTTGTTCTTTCCTTTAGACAACTATGAAGAGAACTGCTACACATCTTTATGTGTAGATTTCTAAGCATTACCGAGAAATGAGATACCTGGGCTATATACTGTGTGTGTATTTAACACAAGAAAGCTGTTAAATATTTTCCAAAGGGTCTGTACATTTTATATTCTCACCAGTGGTGTACAACAACACCTATTGTTCCATATCTTCAGCAGCCCTTGACATTGTCAGTTAATGTTTTTTTTAAGAGTTGCTCTTTTAGGGATTTAGTGTCCTGTGTTTTTAATTAATTTTACCTTATAACTGATGGTGTTGAGTATTACTTATCTGAGATCTGAATATTTCTTTGATGAAATATCTTTTGAAATATTTTACTCTTTTGGGGGGGTTGAGTTCAGAGAAATTGTGTGTGTATGTGTTTGTATATGCATGTATGTGTGCATGTGTGTTTCTTGCACAAAACATAGGCAAAAGTTTGTTCTGTTCTTAAGGTCCAATTTATGAATTTTTTCTTGATGACTTTTACTGTATACTAATTCAAGTTATAACTCATGTTTCTCTCTAGAAACGTTATGATTTTACATTTAGGAGTATGATCTATTTTGAGTCCTATTTTGTATAACATGGGATGCTAGTCAAGGTCCTTTTGTCTACATGCAGGCATCTTTTATTTGTTGAATGCACTATCCTTCCACTGAATAACCTTTGACATTTGTTGCAGTAAGTTAGCAGTTTTTTCTTTGGATCAGTTTCTTTAATCTCTGTTAGCATATAAATTTCTAAAATTAAGCATACATGAGTTTTAATTTTATCCTTAAAAGGCCATAGTTGGATACATATATTTCCCTTCAATTTCGTGTATCCCACCTCTTCATTGTTCTCTGATCTAATTTAAACTCATCAAGAATTTGTCTAATTTGTCACTGTCTTCTTGTTCTCTTGAATGAGTTTTTGACTGAGAGGAGCTTACTATGCCATTGAAAAAATCTAATGGACAAATAAAATGAGATCTGTATATTTGTATTCACAGTTTATTAGCCAATAAAATTAGTATTCTTTAATGATTTATACTGTTAGATAAAAACATTTTTACTTTTTGCGTATAATATTCTTTGTATTCACTATACACGTATATATTACTTAACAATGGAGATACTTTTTGAGAAATGCATTGCTAGTAATTTTTTCATTGTACAAACATCATAGAATAGTTACATAATCTGAGGCTACTACATTACTATAGACCTCAGCTATATGGTGTTTATCATATCTTTATGATACAGCTTCTGCTCCCATAGTCACAGTGAACAAAATAGCATGATATTAAATCAGGCAATGCAATCAAGAGACTATTTTATCTCTCATGTAAATGAACTCATATAAAAATTGCCTTTTGTGACTAGCTTGTTTCATTTAGTACAGTGCCCCCCAAGTTCATGTATATTGTAGCTTGTGCCGGAATTTCCCTTTGAAGGCTGAATGAATATTTTTAAAATTACAAATTCCAGAGACATTTACTTGCGTCTTTTCTCTATTTTCCAGACATGTTTGTCTTAGCAGGTATTAAATAGATGTGTTGGTTGATGAGGAATCATTTAGTACAAAATATGATTGGAATGGGGAGAGTGAAAATGTGAGTTAACACAAAAATTACACTAATTGACAAGCTTATAAAATTAAAAACATCAAAAAGGTGTTCTATAATATATACTACTCAGCATCTGAATCATATAAATCATTTGAGTATATTTTCTACATTAATTTATTGAAAAATAATTAGAATATGTGATCTTATAGATATGCTTACTTATTGTTTCATTTTTTTCTAAGTAATATTAAAAAACACTTAGATACATTCTTTTAATAGATGAAAACCCATCATTGTTAAGCAGTCACTTGAATCACCTAATAGCTTTTACTGCGTAGGCCCTAACTTGATAAAACAGTATTTTTGATGGCTGGTCTAGATCCTGCTTAAAAAGCTCTGCTCAGACACACTCACTCTTGTCACAGCGATTAGTGCCATTTGTTGAGTAGCACATCAGTATGATTGGCAGGCAGTCTGTCTTTCTTCTTGCGAGAAATCATAATTTTAGTGCATGCTTAAAATAAAAACCTAGCAAAAGTGACTTCCTGTTTGTAAAGGGAAAAACAAGTTCTTTGCATGTAGCATGGATGAATTTAGTCAAACTGCATGGAATATAAAGATTTTGTTTTTTTTTCTTTTTTGGGAGAAAATTGTTGGGAGGTAGGAGGGGGACTAGTTTTCAGGATTTCCTTTATACTTCTTCATGGTTTCACTGTATTAGAATGAATTGCAGGGCCAGGGATGTAGCTCAGTGGTTCTGGTATGTGCCTTGCAAGCCCAGGGGCGAGGGGTTCAATCCCTGATAGCCACATACAGCAAAACTGGGTGTGGTGACTCACACTCACCATCAGTCAGAACCACATACCACAGTACCAGGTGTAGTGTCTCATGCCTGTAATCCTAGCACTCAGGAGGCAGAGACAGGAGGATTGCTGTGAGTTTGAGGCTTGCTTGGACTACGTAGTGAGCTCAGGGCCAGCCTGGACTACAAAGCAAGACCCTGTCAAAAAAAAAAAAAAAGATTGCAATGCAAGATTCTTTTCGTAAGTTGACCAGGTACAGGTCTGCTTTCTGTTGTCTTAAATAAAATCTGTGCCTCAAACTCATGAGATCCTTGCGCATCTTGAATGAACATTGCTGTCAATTAAACTCTCTTAGTGATAAATGTCTAGAATGAATCAATACATTAGCATCAGTAAAGTACTCTACTTAAAATAATATCTGCCCTATGATAAGTCTACAGTTTAAAAATTAATAACTAGGGTCGAGGATTTAGCTCAGTGGTTCCAGCACCTGTCTTGCAAAGTGCAAGGGCCAGGGTTCGATCCCTGATAATTATATAAAGCAATACCAGTCATGGTGATTCACTCCAACAGCAATCAGTACCACATACCACAATGTCTCATACCTGTAATCCCAGCACTCATGAAGCAGAGGCAGGAGGGTTGCTGAGAGTTTGAGGCTGAATTCAGGGCCAGCCTGAACTACAGAGTGAAATCCTGCCTCAAAAAAAAAAAAAAAATCAAACCAAAAAAACTCTAATAACTGTAATAAAAAATACTCTGTATCCGTTTGTTTGTTATATCATTAAGGGTGTTCTGAAGTGACAAGGCTTAATACTCCAAATTATACTTTATGTTAATAGACATGGCCAGGATGGTTGGCACAACTTTTATACTTAGCTTATGTAACTTACTCTTTGTGTAAGTCTGCATTTCCCCTTCTTTTAATTAGGAACATGAGTGCCTGTAGTGGACAGAATGCTTCTTTTTAACCATGCTTTAGTGTAAGTTGACAGAGGATGAGAATGCACATATAAGTCCACTTGTCATTTTAGAGTACTGTTGGGTACTACGATAATTGGCTTTACCTTAAGTTTAGTTATTTAATAAGACACTAAGTTCATAACCTTTTCCAGTATTACTTACTACATTTTAACATTATGTGAGTAATTAAATATTTACTGAATCTATTGACATTTTTATAGAGCATCAGTCAACATTGAATTGTTGTGTACTTCTTAGTGTTTTGCATATAAACCATTGATAAAATTAGGCCTTGTTAAATTAACCTTGTTATTCAAAGTAAACTTTATGCTTAAATCAAGAACCAGATAGAGCGTGTACCAAATGTATACTCTCTTATGCACGTTTAATTAAATTCTTTGGGCTTACAAGTGTTCTTGCCTTTTTAAGAGTACATTAGAAATTGTGTTTGCTGTGGGATGGAAATGGAGCTGTATCTTGTGCAACTCAAGTGTAAATGAAGATAATGAATCTTAAATGTGGAAAGAGGGCTGAAGAGAACTTGATTTTGTAAGAAATGAGTGCTCAGAGGGAGAAGACTGTTCAGGCTGAAGACACTATAGGGTCGGTAATATATATGAAGGAAGTAAGTTAAAAATCAGATTGTTCAGCTGAAAATGTTAAAATGCTGAAAAAGGAATAAAAATAAAACAGAGTAGCTCTTTGAAAGAAGCTGAGTAGACATCAGGTTTCTTTTTCTTTTATTTTAATATTTTCCTAATGTATGATCTTCATCTCCATTTCTAGTTTTTCCCCCTATGTATAATTAAATTTTTTTTGTGATACATGCTTTCTGATCATAAATCTTACCATGAGCTTGAACTCAGCTGATGAAGTAATTTTGATTTTAGATACAATCATGTCACAGTACTTAATATATGTTTTTACCCCAATTACTCTGTGTGTAAGGCAAAATGTGTTGGAAAGATGTTGAAGATATTTTATGTTCATTTTCAACATATCAAACTTTCTAATACCTTTTATACTGACAAAGAAATTTGATATCTGGTATTGTGTGTTTTTATTATTTATGGCACGATCAATTTGGGTGTGTTCATGTTCTAGGCATTAAGATGTCATAGTATTCACCTATCATATTAATGTGAAGTCATTTCCACTCACTGTAGAAAACAGTATTTTATCATCATAGTGCAAATAAAGCTAAATGTTTGGCCTAAAGGTTTTGAAATAGAACTGAAATATAGCATGCCACAGTGCTTTACCTGAGTATTTATATCTAGTTCTGCCCTATTTCTGTGTTTTTCTCATTACCTGTCCTTCTGGATGACCCATACATACTGTTTTACTATTATTTTAGTTTATTAATGTATGTATGTAGTACTTAATACTTACATCCTAATTCCTTTTTTCCTCCCCTTTCCCTTCCCTCCCTACCTCTCTTACCCATCCCGTGATACCTTTCCTTTTTGTGTGTGTGTTGACTGACATATTGGCCACTTCCAGCATGTAGGTATTATGAATTGTGTCCTATGAACATAATATGGTATCTTTGACTCTTTTGAAGATACCTAGAAGGGGAATAGCTAAGTCAAGTGGAATTTCTATTTTTCATTTTTTGAAGAATCACCTTACTGATTTCTATATTAGTTGTAATGTTGAGCATTCCTTCACATGTTTATTGACTATTTGTACTTCTTTCCTATGAAGTGTGACCCAATATTGAAAAGACCGTTACCCTCACACACCCCCATTTCTACCTCCTGAGAAAATAGATGTTCTAATCCTGTACCATTTCCTCAAGTGTATGGCTATTTCTCTCTCTCGTGAATCAAGCGGCAGGGTAGCATCCTTGACTCTGATGTGAGTGTTTTTTGAACCCCTCACTGGGAGAATTCTAGGAAATTCAGATGCTTTGAAGTCAGTGATTCAGGGTTTACCCAGTGGGATTAGAACAGGAAGGAACTCATAGGCATTTTAGAGCTACAGTTATCTAGACTTTTAAAAAATATATATCCAAATCATTGATTTTAAAAAAGTATTTTAGTGTTTATAGTGATAATAAAAAGCTGAACTAATAATTTCTAAACTTTTTAATAAGAAAGGTTTTATAAACTGATTTTATGAGATTGTAGTTTTGTATTTTATATGTTTCAAATGTGTTTCAGGAGTTTTGAGAAAACTAGAAATTTTATGAACACTGTCTGTTCTTCTGTTGAAATACACTGAATTGTCATCAAATTTTGAGTGATGTTGTTGGTGTCAAGGTTGCTGAAGAAATGAGTTTCGGCTCAATTTGAGAGGGTGAGGTGCAGAGTTACCATGCAGACTCCAGAGAAGATTTCAAAGAACACTTCCGCTTTATTATTGTCAGCACTGGCATTATATAGAGATAATATAGGGGGTGTGGAGAGAGGCATGCTGCAGAGTTGGCCATTACCCATTTTATTCAAAATAGTTGGTCACTGTTTTATACAAACATCATTGGGCTGACATTTAGCTCTTAAGAATCTCATCATTTTTTAATTCCCAGAGCTAACCCATACTACTTTTATCTCTAATTTAATGATGAGGGGTAGAAATTAGGCCACATGACTGACAGATTCAGAAGACTCATTGTAGTCCAAAGTTAGCCTTAGATTCCAGGGTAATCACTGATGTACATCTACTCCTGATTGACAGTGTTATATGTGATACTGGATTAAATGCTAACCATCCCAAATATGCTTAATCAGTTATGATTTAATCACAGAAGTAGAACCACTTTGAGTTATACATACTAAGGAATTTATTAAAGATGTTAAATTGTGAGGGTTAGAATCTTAAATGTGGTCCTAATGAATTAATTTGTTTTATGTATGAAGCTTCTTTTAAGAAATTTTCAAATATATTTTCATGTTATATACATATCACTTGTTGGATTTTTTCATAGCAAAATGCTATTTTTGGCCATATCTGGCATGTAATTAAATCAAAGACCAGATTCTCAGTATTAAGTTTAAAACTTTTCAGTGCATCACTGAATATGACATAATCGCTAAAATTTTACTGATACTCTATCTGCTGTTAAATACATATCATAGTAAAAAATATCATCTTAAAGATTATACTTGCTAGGGGCTGGGGATATAGCTCAGTGTTTCTGGCACCTGTCTTGCAAGCCCAAGGGCCTGGGTTCAATCCCCGGTAACCACATAACAATACTGGGCATGGAGACTCACCCCAGCAGCAATCAGTACCACATACCACAGTGCCGGGCATGGTGGCTCACGCCTGTAATCCCAGCACTTGGGAGGCAGAGGCAGGAGGATTGCTGTGATGTCAGTTTGAGGCTGACCTCAGGGCCAGCCTGAACTACAAAATGAGACCTTGTCTCAAACAAAACAAAACAAACAAAAGAAAGCTTTTCCACAGGCATTGTGATCTTATTCCCATGCACAAATACGTTACCTCTATATACAAATAGGATGCCTCTATGAAATGTTTATGTTTTGTACCACTTTACGTATCTATTATTTTATCATGCTGGTTAAAAATCTAAAATCTAGATTTTCTGTACCTGCTACCTTTAGTTACGCTTCCAGGAAGTATTTATTAGAGTGATCTTTCCACCTTTTTGTTTTGTTTTGTTTTTTTACTCTGGCCATGACATTAACCTTTTGTAATTAAGATGCTCTGTCTTTTTGACACATATTAAGCCCTTTTTTTCTTCTTAATTTTTTTTAACCTCCAATCATTTTTATTTTAATTTTAATCATTTACTCATGTCCTACTCCACTAGTTCCTAAATGCTAAATATTGTCCCATTCATCCCCACTAACTGGGCTGAATTTTTGTCCTTTTTAATATTTAGATTTTATTGAATAAGAGTAGATTGCACCTTCTCTAACTGTGTCTTAAATAATTGCCACTTACGGGAATTAAGAACTACAAGGGAAGGAAAATGCTGACCCATAGACTAAGAAGCGGGAGAAAACGTTCCCACTGGGTCCAATTTCCTAAGAAGGACCATCAGGATAGTGACTAGGGTCTGAAATTATGGTCTGCATGACCTCTAGAAAACGATTAGTTCACAAAAGAACTTGCCTGTATTTGCATCAAGCAAATAGGGGTAGGGAGCAATTACCCCACCAGAGATAGAGAGCTTTCCTTTGTCCTTGACTAGGTTATAAAAACTCTTAAGGAGGAAATCATTGTTAGGGCATTGAAAACCAGTAGACATGGAAGGGTAGACATGCTCCAAGGCTCAGGGCATATTGGTTTTGGTTATGGGAATTAAGTAATTCCAAAAGTGCATTTTTTATCACATAGACTCCATTATTTATATAATTTCAGTTACTTTCACTATGGATCCATTTATCTAAACTCGCATGCCTAAAATATGTTTTAGGTGCTCACATTCCACTTTACTTTAACATTGCTTTTCATTCTGAAAGCCATACTCCTAAGAGGAAATATTGAAATATTGGAATTGAACTATGTGAAAATTTATCTTCATTATTTTAGTTAAGTTTTTATATATTCACAGATAATCACTATATTTTCTGTTTAGAAATAAAGCATAAGATATGAAGTACATTTTTATATATAATGTTTTTCTCTGATATCTGAAAACCATTATAAAACTGTAAACAGCTGTGTTTTCAGATCTTTTATGTATCAAGTACAGACACTTAAAACTGAAATATAAGAGAAACAAATAAGGTAGATTTCAGATATATAATAAAAGTAAATACACCTTTTAAAAAGTCTTCATGTGGGCTGGGGTTTTAGTTCAGTGGTTGCAGCGCCTGCCTTACAATGCACGGGCCTGTGTTCAATCCCTGGTAGCCACATACAACAGTGCTGGGCATGGAGACTGACACCCACCAGCAATCAGAACCACATACCACAGGGCTGGGCATTTACTCCTGATTGGGAGGCAGAGGTAGTAGGATTGCTGTGACTTCAAGGCTGAGCTCAGTGCCAGCCTAAATTACAAAAATGAGACCCTGTTTCAAAAAGAAAAGAAAAAAAATCTTCACTTAAATTGCATTTTTATTTTAAACTCTTATATTATTAAGTGATGATATATAGAACTTCATATTTATATAATCCTAGATAGCATGACATATGAAAAACATTAGGAAGAAGAAAAACAAGGAGAAAGTTTCATGATCTATTAAGAGAAAATACAGTACATGTAACAGATAGATACAGGACTAATATAATTAGTATTCCTACAGGATCAGTGTTCCTAACATAAAAACCTCTTTCCAGGGCTGGGGATATAGCTCAGTGGTTCTGGCGCCTGTCTTGCAAGCGCAAGGACCTGGGTTCGATCCCCGGTAACCACATAACAATACGGGACGTGGAGACTCACCCCAGCAGCAATCAGTACCACATACCACAGTGCCGGGCGTGGTGGCTCACGCCTGTAATCCCAGCACTCGGGAGGCAGAGGCAGGAGGATTGCTGTGATGTGAGTTGGAGGCTGAGCTCAGGGCCAGCCTGAACCACAAAGCGAGACCCTACCTTAAAAAAAAAAAAAAAAATCTTTCCAATTGATCTTTTTAAAAAGCTAAATTTGAATAAGCATGTAAAAATGCTGATTGCCAGAATGATATGCAGAATCATCAACCCTTATTACCTATTACTGCATGGAGATAGTGAATGAGATGCATTACTGATTGTAGGCTATGCTACTAAATCTTTATTGCAAAGTAAGGTAATTTAACTTGTCTTTAAATTTAAAAAGTTTTTTTTCCCATTTTTTAAATTGTGAAACCTATTTACATAAACTTTGCCTTTTTTTGCCATCACCATTCTTCTTTCTCCTTGTTATTTACTCCTACCCCTATTTCCCTTTGAATATTTTCTATTTTACAATATCTATCGTATATTCTAGAACTCATTTACATTTTCAGTTTCTCATATCAGAGAAAAGATACAGCATTTACATATCTGTGACCTATTTATTTCACTTATGAGTATATCTTCAAGGTACGTCCATTTGAATATAAATGACTCAAACCTGTCATTCTTTATACTCCATTTTATTTAAAAAAACACAAATATTTTTAACTGATATATTACTGTGTACATATTTGTGGGATACCATGTGATGTTTCAACACATGTATGTAATATGTTATAGTTAGACTTAATGTTAAGTATTTAAAAAGCACATACTGTTTAACTCAGCAATTCCATGTTTAAGTGTCAGTTTTGCAGATTTAGTACACTGCTGTGGAGGGTTCTGTGTGGTAAGTTTTTGTAATAGGCAAGAACAGGAAACCCCATAACTGTCATTTGAAGGGACAGTTTTAGTAAACTAAAGGAAGTTCAAGTAATGGATAAATATACAGTTGTTTTAAAAACACACATATAAACATATTGATATAACCATAGTTGTTGATATAACATACTTGTAAGCATAAAGAAATGGATTATTGTGTTTTCCTGTGATTATTTTGTCTTAAAAATCCAAAAATAAAGTTGATATAAAGTTGTATCTGGACACAAAGAATCAAAGGAGTAATGTGCCCTAACTTACTGATTTTGATAATCTTAAGGGATAGATTTGGATGGTCAGTGACTACTTTCCATTGTGTTTTCTTAATATAATTCTATTTATAATGAATTATTTTTCATAACTACTACATATCACACTTAAGAGAAGCTAATAAGGCATTTTAAAGGACACTTGAGCATGTTTGTGCTTCTTAGAAAATAGACCCAATATTCAGGATAGTCACGGTGAGTTCAAAGCCAACAGTGGATTACATAATGAAGTCAAGGCTATCGTAAACTACACAGTAAAGCCACACAGCAAAAAAAAAAAAAAAAAACCAGGAAAAAAATAGAGAAGAAAAATTCTAACAAAGCAGGCTTTTCTGTATTTCACTGTTTGTTTTACAGAAGCAATAATAGACAGCAGTGCAGCTCTTCTGTATTTTCTACTTTGTATTTCTTTATATAATGAACAGAGAAAGTAGCAAGTGCTAATAAAACTATTTGAAAGGCCTCAGTGGTAGAAATTAAGGAAGCAGGACCCCTCTTTGTTCAGTTATATCAAGATTGCCAATGTGGTATAACAGAAAAAACATTTTCTTATGAGAAGATAAACTCAAATTTTGAGCCCAGTATCTGTCTGCTTTAGCTTTTTATGTACAAAATGGATATATAAACCTAGTGTATCAGAATGAAATTACATATGGAGTCTCTATTGTTTGCCTTTCTGATAGTTGCCCATAAAGTCATCCATTTGGCCCTGAGATGGAAGAAACATGTATGTTCTCTAGCAAGGCTAGTCGTGTGGATAGAACCTGTATGATCACAGCCCTCAGTGACTTCACTGCAGTGAGAGGCAGAAGCAAGGCAGGATCCACAAACAGTGTTTCTATCAGCAGCGAAGCCTGCTTGAGCAAAACACTCTTAGGACAAAGCCTAGAGAAATCGGTGAACTGGGGCGGGGAGGGTAACATCCTGCCAGGCTGAAACCTGATGCGTACCTGGGCACAGGTGTAGGTCATTAGCATGCTTTTTAGCAGGACCAGAGTCTTCAAAGGGAGAGAGACTTCAGATGAGGCTAAAGAATTTAGTGGGTGACAGACTTTAAAATTGTTTTATATGAAGTTCTTATATGGGAAATCAGTGAAAATTGCTAATGGGTGATATAGTAAGATTTGTAATACTCACTAGCTTTATTTCTTATTACCATGTTTATCTTTTTTGTGCTTCTTTCCTTAAAAACACAAAGGTACTAACTACTGCTGTGGGATTTTTCTAAGAAAAAGTGAGGCAGGTTTCTGTGAAGGTTAGTCGTTACAGCAATCTGACTAGATTAAGAAATATCCACAGGGATGATTAGATTGTAAGGACTCTGATCTTGCATTATCTCTGTGCAGGGAGACAGAACACTGAGGCCTTTCCCCCCAAGAAGCAACTTTATTCATGCCAGCACTGACTCAGTGGCTCCATATGCAAAGGGGATTCATATCCAAAGGCTGAGTGGAGACCATGACATAGTTACATCCATTTATAACAACTTTTGCGTTTTATCCTTTATGTGGACACACACTAACATTTTGCAGTCTGGCTGAGCATACATTAACATTTTACTGACTGGTTGAATATGATTTATGTTATAATTACATCAGAACTACACATGTGTACACAGAGACTGATATCACTATATCATAAAAAGTCCAACCTCAGCAGGTCCCCAGGGGCCCTACTATGATCTTATCAACCCATCTAGGACTTCACAGATCAGTAGACTATTAGAGAGTGGAACCTAGTTGGAGGAAATAGATTACTGGGAAAAACCTTTAGAGACTCAAGTGCTTTCCCTCTCACTTTCCTGGATGTCATAAGTTGAACAGCTTCCCTCTTCTGAGCTTTCTGTTTCTGCCTTGGAGCTAACCTTCCAAGGCTGACCCCCCCAAAATCTGTGCACCAAAATAAACATTTCTTCTTTGAGCTGTGTGTGTCAGGTATTCTGCTCCACCAATGCAAAGGTGACTAATACTGTTCCTATCGTAGTGTCTCACATAGAGAGTGCACTCAGCAAAGGGTCTTTTCCTGGCTTACCTGGGTCTTCCATTTACCTCGAACCCTGTCCCTGATAAGTGGGCAAGAGATGGAATTTACATTTTTTGAATATGTTGCTTAGTTCTCTTTCATTTGGTTTTTAATTAGAATTTGTGGACTGTGTGCATGAAATGAGCTTCTTTTCTCTCATAGAATTTGTTAACCCCCAGGGAGGAGAGCACAGTGTAGGAAAGCTGCTAATCCCCGACTGAATCCATGCATACAGCCGGGCACTTTATGTCTCCATCACTCTCCTTTTATTTCTTTGGAGTGCATTTTTCACATTGCTTGTCAAACAAATATATTGATGACTTCTTTGATCCACTTAATAACAACAGGGACTTTCATCTGATCACTGGTCTAACTGCTGACCTTTCTGCTCATCTGAGGGTGTCTGGTATCCATGTAGCACCCACATGTTACTTGTGATCACTGACTCCTTGCTCACCTTCCTTACCCATGGGGAACCTGCTGCTGGAGACGCTCATTGAGGGCATTTACTCCACAGGTATTTGATTCATGAAATATGAGCCTGTACAGTACATTTATTGAGGGATCAGATACAATGCAGTCATGGAAAAAAAACAAAAAATAGGTGCACTCATGCACAAGTTGTTATAGTAGATAATGAAGCAAATATTTGAATATTTCAGAAGTAAACACACTTGTGATAAATCATAGTTGATCTGAGTGGCACTTAACAGGTTAAGCATGTAAATTATTTCTTTTTTAAGTAATGAAGTCTGTGAGGTCGTTTTGCTTCCACTTAATTCCTATTACATTGTTCATGAGGATGTCACTGTAGAGCTTTTACAGCTGAAAAACTACTCTTCAAGCTGTCTTCTGTAAAGGATGCATCTCCTCAACAGTGGTTATGCTCCTAATTCACTGAGGACTAATTGTTCTTTCACCTCAAAAAGAGGGCACAGCTGTTCTAGGGCCTGAATTGTTTTCCCCTCATACAGAATCTGTATGTTCAGTGACTTGCAAAATAGCATGATAGTGTAAGAATAAAAAATCAGTGTTTCCATCTCTGGATCTGGGAACTCTGAAATTATAGATCACTGCATATAGCTCTGAGGCCCGAGGCATACTTGCTAACTACCACCTTCTCAGTAAACTGGATAACATGAGAAGGTTTACAGACCATTTAGTGTCTGGTCCACTGTTCATAGTGTAAACTATGGAGAAGAAACAAGCAGTAACTTTTATGTCTATCTAAATCCTTTCTTATGCATATTCCTGCAGCATGGAAAGTGAGCTTCTTGGAGCCGTGGAGTGTACTGAAGATTCACAGATGCTTGTGACAGGAGAAAAACTAAGATATCCCTACTTGTCCTTAGGAATTCTTCGTCTTGAGTGCACTGGCTTGATTTCACCTCAACTATTATGTTGATAAACAGAGGAAAACCAGAAAATGAGCCCAGCCCTAGCAAAGACTGAAATTAGTGATCATAAACAGGAAGCTAGTCAAATTTGACTTTAAAACAAAAAGTGAAATTTTTATATTTTGGCCAGTTTCTTAAAAAATCTTTTAAACTTTTTTAACCTAAAGTTTATGTTTTTAAATATGTTGGTCCTTTGAGCAGTAGTTTAGAAAGCAGTTAGTGTCTAGGACTAAAGAGCACTTTGATAGGGGACTCTGGTAATTTTGTCCCATATGTATGCTCTGCTTGCTTACTACCTACCTCTTCGATAGAAATCATGTTCTCACTATACACCTGAAGTATTATACAGAATATTTATATTTTTGGATTATTTCAGGGTTTTTTTCTGCTGCTTTTAATACCTAAGAGCCTGCTTTATTTAAAGGACTGAATACATATTAGATCCTCTTGCAAGGTACAGTATTATTTATCTCAAATATTTTCATTTTACCCCAAAAGCTATCACTTTGAAAAATCATCCATCTCAACAGTTACTGTTTACTGAAAAATGAATTCACTAGAGCTATTTTTATCAGAAAACTAGTTTTAAATTTATAACTCAAAGAGATATAACTGGTATATTGTTATTTTCCTAAGAATTCTAATTTTTCCTAAGCTCATATGTCACCAGAGGTGTTTTGTTTTGTTTTTTTAAGCACATTATAGTTTTCTTACAGCTGTTAATTCTACACATACAACATTTATTTTCCATTTTTAAGAGTGAGTTACTTGTCTGGATTGTTGCCCTACTGAAGTTTTACAGTATTTTTAAAAGCACTGGACCATGAAGTCAGTTTGTTTGTCATCCGTAAGATATAGAAATAGATGTATTAAGACATATTGGAAGTAAAGTTACACTTTGCTGTTTAAATTACTCAGTTCACACATATTAAGGAACAATTTAGTTTTGAAGTTGCCTCATAAGTTGATAAATTCATTGAATTGTTTGGTAAAATTTAGCAGCCACTACAAGTTAAAACCAGGCTTGGAAAAACAGGCATATTCACCATGACATGAGTAGAATGCAGTCCTTAGTACAGAGATTCTTGCTGAGAACAATATGTAATGCCTGGACCAGTACTGGCCCAATACACAGATCCTTGCTTGGTGCTTCACAGGCCTGGAGGAAGGAGTCACTATTAGCGTAACTTGGTGGAGTTCCCAGCTTACAGGGACAGGTGTTCTACTCCACAGTCTGTCTTTCTTTAGAACCTTTACAAAGTAATGCTCATAATTATCTGTTTCTCATCTATAAAGATGTGAATAGAAACAGAAAAAAGAGAGAATATTTTAGTGGAATAGAATGTCCCCCTTCCTAATTAGCATGCTATCTAGTCTTTTAAAATAGGTTATATAGAATCTGTACGAGTTATTAAGTGGAAGCTATAGATATGTATGTTTAGGCTTTTTTTCTTAGAGTGCTGCTTGCTATTTATTTCCCACCAAAGGCAGTCGCTTAAAATGTAAGCCTCCAAGCTATTATGTTCTTTTATAGGAAATAAAATCTATTGATGATTTTTTATTTAAAAAGTCTGTTAATCTACATTGATTTCTAATTTGTTCTGGATTCCTTAGCTTAGAAATATAGTTCATCACTGACTGTTCTGTTACCTGACAGCAATTGATAAAGCATCCATGCACAAAGTGTCAGAAAAGGTTAATATTTATTGATTTTTATGGTGCTACAACCAATGTAGTTTTGCCATCAAAGATGTATGGCCACCAGCAATGGAATCTGTAAAAACTGCAGAACACACACCAGATTTTATTGTAACCTATGCCAGTTTCTAGATTTTTTAAATGACAGATGTTTCACTCAATACAAAAAACTCTGCATGTGGAGCTACTCTGAACCTGTGACTGGAATTTAATATTTTAATGTGAAACATAAGAACAGCACTTAAAAACTAAAAATGAATTCTTGCTTTGCAGACAGCAATCACATTTAGCCTTTTTTTTCCACTTAACTATGTGCTATTGATCCGAAAAGAAGCCCAAGCTAGTGATAGCTGAAATTATGAGCAATAAAGGGCTTGCTTCTGTAACAAAAAAGTATATAATTAACAAAGAAGGAGGAAAGCCTGTGTTTAGTTTTAAAGGAGTGTTAAAGAAACAGTTTGAGTGTCACATCAGTGTTCAAATGTATGCAAGTAAAAAAATCTTAGTGCACAGTATGAATTAATTCTCTAGTTGCAGATTGGAAGCAGAAATTATTAGTACATACTGTGTTTTTCACATATATTTTTCTGTCATAAATGTAACCCTCAGGTTGACCATAATAGCTAGCAGCACTGAACCCCTTTAATACATTTGCTTTCTCAAATATACTTATCATTTGTATTACTTCATTGGCTATTTACATCATCCAATAATTAACAAGTGAATTAAGGCAATTTATTAATTAGTTTTAACCCATAGGACATTGGAACTTGTTTGTTTTCTTGCCTGTAAGATTTAGAGTGTAAGTACTGATTAAATTAAAACACCTCACCTATATTTGAGATTTAATGAAAATTCTAAGATTTGAAAAAATGCAGACATACACAGAAACTACTTTGACCAGCAGGATACATTGCAGTGTGCTGTACAAACATGTTTTGAGATCATCTCTTGTCGGTGTCCTATTTTTTCATTTGATGTTTATTCCAGTGATATGTGCTTTTTTGTTCTGTTTTTTTCCTCCTTCTCAGACAGCTTACCCAATTCATTATGCTTACTTAGAGATAGGAAATAATTTTCTCCTTGAAAAGGAACTGTACATTGCATAGAAAATTACTATCATATCGGAGCTAAAATATCACTTTAATATATGGCAAATTAAAATTCTAAAATTGAAAAAAATATGTATAAAGGCCTAGAGGAAGTTCCTGAACCATGTTTTAAAAGCTCTTGACAGTATGAAACATTTTCTGTAAAAATTTCATTTAAAAAATTTTTATTTACAACATTGTTTAAATTTTCTTCATGAATGTCAGCATCAAATGAGTGTAATTGTTTAAATAGTCCTCTTTTCCTGGTTTTTAATGATTCTGTCCTTAATTTCATTTTCTCTCTTCCTCACCAGGCAAGGCCTATACTAACAGCATAATAATTACAACCAGCTTCCTTCAGAACGTTCCCACTGTTCTTGTCTCGCTGTTGTTACACATTTAGTGCCGCGTGAGTCTGCAGTATCATAACCTCCTGCCTCTCTGCTTCCCCACTGTCCGCCCCTGAACCTGTAGACCACAGCTCAGTGACAGGCGTCCCCAACACTCCACTTCATTTCTAAAATTAAATACCTCTGCACAGTCACACATTGGCATCGGTAACACCCTCACCTTGAAATCAGTCATTACCGAAGGTATTGGCTGATGAGTGAAGATGGTTTTATGAAATTATTAATTAATTTATCATATATTTAGTCTTTGCTGCTAGAATACCAAAAAAAAGCATTGAATTTCCCACACAAGGAAAACATTTTAGAAAACATATCTGAAAAAGAGAACCTTTTGGAAGCCAATTATTCTAATTTAGAAAATCATTTTGAGTTTGGTGAATAATAGGATTACTGAATGTGGAATTTTCAAATTCTTCAAAGCAAGATTTACAGTAAAATCAAGGAGAGGATGATTCTAATAACTTTGGAATTTGTTCTCTGCCTCACCCTCAGGAAGAACTAAAAAAAGCCTTTGAAGCACTCTTTGTATGTGTGTTTGATTGGATTTTTAGTGAACAAATTCATCCTTTTAAAAAAGGTACTTTATTCTGTGAATTGTCAGAAAATGTGAACCACCAAAGAGAAGACATTCAACTTCTTTTTAAATTGTTTCATTTACTTTTATTTCATGTATATTTTAATTATAAGTAAAATATATATTCTAAAACTTATTAAAAAATAGTAATGAATATTTTATAATAATCTATATGCTTTTTATTTGCTTTTGTTTTCTATTCTTGGATTAAAACTGAATACCGATCATGATTGTTAATAACTTGGTTTGCATTAGAAATTAAGTAAAAGAAATGAAGCATAAATGTGACAGAAAAATCAGTTTTTAATAAAATAACAACAACAAAATATAAGAAATAGTCATTACAGGATCACACTGTTTAAGCTTCTTCTTTGAAAATGTAATCCATGTTTTTGAGAGTGAAACTTTGTAATATATTTTAGTGATTTCTTTTTAAGTGAATTTAAACATATGAGGTGGTAGAGTTTTGAAGTAATAACATGGCAGCTCTAGAGTTTTATTTATTTGTTTTTTAAATCAAGGCAAAAGGGTTTTTGTTTTAGTTCTGTAAGTGAGGATCAGTAGCCCCAGTGCTTATTTTGTCCCTTTGACTGCTAAGAGCCAGTCACGTGGAGGAACCTTATTGGTGACCTTTCTCCTGCCCCATCCCTGTATCCCACACCAGAGTGTGTTGAAAACATTCAGTCAACACTGAGTTTTTTTTTTCTCTCTCTCATATGTTTGTGTA
Organism: Petromus typicus; assembly: GCA_004026965.1. Classification (NCBI taxonomy): domain Eukaryota; kingdom Metazoa; phylum Chordata; class Mammalia; order Rodentia; family Petromuridae; genus Petromus; species Petromus typicus. Next base: position 83,058 of record PVIR01001868.1, on the reverse strand, counting down.
TGTAATCTTGGTAAAGGGGCAAAAGCAATTTTGTGGCTTTTATGCAAGGCTCTGTCTTCTTAGTGTTTGTTCCCCTACTTCCAAGGAGTACTGTTACCTAATTTTAGCTGAAATTTTTACTGGTTTCATGTGACCTGGGAAAATTGAAAATATTGTTAAGAAGGCCCATGTTAGTAATGTTTTCTGTGCCAGCTTTAAGCTGAGCTATTTCTGAATTATATGTTTGGGAATTACATAATATCATTTTGGTAGTTCTGTATTTGGCAAGGTGCACAGACAGCTTTTCAGGAAAGGAAGTGTTCTGTAAAATGCCATCATTTACATTAAATAAATTTGAGGAAGTTTTAAAATAGGAAAGTACTAGAGGCTCGTGTCAGTCTACTGCAGCAAAGTGCACATTCAGGCACACAAGTGCCCACCACAAGACTACAGCAGTCTGCCACTCAGACAGGGGGAGAATGAATGCTTCCCTGATGGAGAAACAGGTTCGATTCTCGGGGCAGTAGGTCCACGTCAGAGTCAGCCTGTGCACCCTGGAACAAAAGACACTACCGACATGTCAGGCAGTACCTGTGGGCAGCCAGCCATTTTCTTTCAGTGAAAAGGAAGGTTTGATCATACCCTGCTCTCATCCTCTCTCATTCAAATAGTGGGCTTCTTTCCCCATGCCTTTTGTTTTTACTCCCTCTCCTTTCTTTGCTCTGTTCTTCTTATGACCTCTCAACCTTCTCTCTTTTTTATTGTCTCTTACACAAGAATGCAGCAAAGTACTATAAATTCACACCCACAAAACCAGGGGTCAAAGAGAAAATGACTTCAGAGGTAAAATAATTAAGTGCAAAGCTAACAACAGAATGCAGCACACTGCTCTCCTAATCTTCAGTGGACTGTGAGCGCTGTCAAGTGTGAATTGCTGATCACCTTTTTCGAAGAAGGTATTCCTTGCTGTCTTCAAGAAGATAGTAATTTTTTTTTTTTTTGCCTGTTTCCCTATTTGGTTTATGTGCTTTGCCATTTAAAAGAGAGAATTCTTTTTGTAATCCTCTGTCTACTAATTTTCTTTAATAGGAACTTTCACTCAGTGTCTAGTTTTTCATTTTACATGCCATGGGAATATTACATTTGACCATTACTTCTTATAATCGGCTGCTCATTAATATATTCACCTGGAGTAGACGTCATTATTCAGACTGCACAATTTATTTATAGAACAATATGCTCCAGATTGCTGGCTTTCAGCTCACTTTTCCCTTATTCTTTTCTTTCATACACAAAGCTTTGTGTCCAGAGACATCACTTTTGAAGATTCAGTTCTATTGAAGTTATTAGTCTACTGCTGACTTCTAGTAAACATTCCCAGAAATACCAAATTAATATATCACTTTAATGTGTCATTCTAAAATATTTTATTTGTACTTTTGAAAATATATTTCATAAGAAAATAATTCACCAGCATCATATCCCTGTATTATCAGTCTGAAAGAGGGTTCAAGTTGACTTTTGGGAAGAGAATTGAATGATTGGTTGTGATTTTAAACAAATCAATACCTGTAAATCTAAATGTTTCAGACTTGTGTGAGATGGCCATACAAAATGCAGATTGACTGATTGGAAGTCAGAGAGAACAACCGACTATCTGGCTTTTAAAATTAAATTGAAATCAGAGTCACCAATGAAAGCAGTAGTGAAGAGAAATACCATGTAATTTTTAAGATGTCTTACATAAAGGCTTTGTTTCAGTATATAGATTAGAAAGGAAAGCTATTTGTGGTGCTGCTTGCCTATATTCAGAGCACTCAGGAGGAAGGATTGCTGTGAGTTTCAGGGCAACCTAGACCATAGTAAACTCAAGGCCACCTTGACCTATATAGGAAAACCTTATCTCAAAAAGACTAAATGAAACAAAAAACAAATATACTATGATTTTTAAGAAACAGTCAAAGTCTGAAAGTCTACTGTGGAAAAATCAATTAAGTTCACGTACTTTGTTGACTTTTTTTTAAGAACAGATAGGAAACTAGTAGAAAAAAGCTGCAAATGGAATTAGGCAGCCTGTAAACAGGCAAGAAAAATTTGAAATAGTACAGAGGAAGCCATTGTAGACTATTTCCATCATTTCTGCCTACCTTTCTTCCATCAGGCACACACACATTTGAAATCATATACTTCCTATGAACCACTGGAAACTTAAAAACAGCACAGACATTGTAGTAAATGAAAAACCCATTAAGAAAAAATAAAAAGGAAAAGGAGAAAAAAGAAAAAGCTCATTAGACTATGAGATGGTAAACAATAGTTCACATCTATTGTTCACAGTCAGGTGCCAGGAAGCCTCTTATCATCTCTGTGTTTGAATTTCCCTCAGTGTAAAATAAAAGGACTCCATTTCATCGAATAGACAAACTTGCTGGTTCTGTAATTCTCTAAAGTCACAATTAGTACTCAATCTCTAATCTCATAATAATTTCTTTTAGGATTTTTATTTATTCATCTCTTTTGAGATTATATTCCCTCCTCTTCCAACATAACCCATACTTTTAAAAATGTTTCTATGCAATTTTTAGGGAATTTGAGATCCTGGGAATGGTCTGTGAATTGCCAGGCCTAGAAACCTGCTCATATGGAGAGTGGCGCCATCTTGAAAAATAGCATGGCCCTCATTCAAATGCCTCCTTTGTCACGGTGTGAAAACATGGCAGGACTAAAACAGAAGAAAAATTCTCTTTGGTGCTAACCTGTCTTGACCAAGGAAGGATCTCTGCCCTTCCAGAATAACTGTTTGATTTGGTCTTCATCTGGATTATTGGAGCATCGGCTCTTACATTCATGAGAGCTTCTTTGGGGGCATTTAAAGTCCTTCTCTTTTGCTGTGCAGTGGAAGTAGCTCTGTGGAAATTCAAGGCAGTCTTCCATTTTCTTACTAATGGGAATACTCTGAATGCATACCTCCTGCTCTCTCACTTGGCTGTCCAAGGCTTTCATACTTTTAACAGGATATGGTTTTAATGAGGTTTTGAGATGCTTTAGAAACTTCCTTAATGATTTTATTTTGACCTTTTGCTTCTGCCTTCACTGGGACCAAATTGATTGTACTGAATAGTTGCTACCATGATTCTGATTTTAATATTTTCATAAGAAGCTTTTCCTCCTTTTCTCAATTCTGGAATGGGTTTATATTAAGAATTATAATGAGGAATAATAATCTTAATTTCCTTCATGTAGCAGTAGGGCGTTGTGTGAGAATCTAAGTAACTTTATTTTGTTCTTTTTATAAGACCCACTGCGATTCCTAGCTATCCCTAAAACGTTCAGGTTTTCCCAGCTTTACATTTCTCTGTGTGATACAGACATTTTAAACAGAGCCACAGTGCACCAATTACCTGTAAACAATGGAAATTCCACAAGTCAGGGAGAGTGAAGGAGTGCTACATGCTTTCTAGTGTAGGGCCAGAGCCACCCTTTCATTTCTGCTCTTGGATTCTTGACTCATCAAGCTGTAGTCATTGTTGCCACTCTTGATTTGCTTGAACAGTTCTGCACAGGAGTCTTGCAGAAAATGAGCAAACTCTAGAACACTGTTTACTGTGTCATGGTCATGTGAGTTCTCAATGAACTAACACTGACAGCTCTCCCCGTTTGGCCCTTTGTCTTCTTGGTGATTGGTTACCTGCATGTGAGTGTTAGGAGAGCCCCTCCTTCATGATTATCTCAGCTTCCCTATAATTATTAGACTACCAGAAAAACCTTGAAACCTTAGCCCTTTTATATGAATCTGATTTCCTTTTTCATTTTCCCTATTACTGAGTTTCAACTTATAGATTTATTTCATCTTTAATATTAACCATCTTTAGTTTATATGGAGGTATTTATTAACTGATTTATTTTCACAGGATGTTTCCTTTATAGTAATTAATTCTCAGAAATAAACACACTAAGTAAAAGATACTATAAAATAAATTACAAGAGTATAATTTCTAGAATTAATAGAAAAAGAATAATTGAGATATGTTGCAATTATACAAAGAAGGATTGGACACAAGACAAGTAGGAAAGGAAGGGAAGAAGACAGGGAGGGAAGGAGGTGGGGGGAGAGAGAAACTGAGAACAAGTATAGTGAGGCTAGGAACTACATTGAGGTAGAAGTGTTTGAATACTTGCCCATGATCTCTGACTCAGCCTTGTCAAGTATTGCTGTACCAGTCACACAGTGAGGAGTTTTCCTAGGTGGCAGTATTTGAAACTGATGCACCTATCCCTTCTCACTAATCAGAAATCAACAAGTATCACAAGCCTAGAAGGCACGGGAAAAAGAAATATTTTATAATTTCAAAGTAAGAACTGATTGATTAAAAACAAAAGGTCTAAAAACAGCACTGAATTTCCTAAAGTTTGAACTATTGATAGCTAATGTGTCTCACAGTGGGGTGTGGCAGGCCCTATATTTTGTGTTCTGTGATTCTTATGCCTTTTGTCCTGACCACAGCACAAGATACTATACTGTCTGGCTTCACAAGCACAGGCTTGTGTTCAGGCCTGGGCCAGTCACACATCCATTGCTCTACTACATATTTCTGGCAAGTTCTCTGGGTAGTCAGCACTGTTCTGGTCTCTGAAGACAGAGTCTAGCTACAGGAAGAATATAGAGAAAAAGCCTATAAGCTACTTATTTTACATTGCAGTGCCATATTGGCATGACAGGCAAGAGAGGAATCAACACAAACAGTTGTGTTTGAGGGGAGGGTGGCAGCCGGCTGGCATTACTATACATGCAAGATTGAAAAAATCCTTTAAGAAACAGTTTTATTGAACTACAGTTAATGTACAGTAAACTACCATATTTTAAGTATATGTTGTGATATGTTTTGACATAAGATGATCAAAATAATCAACATGTCCCATCTGTCCTAAAAGTTGCAAGGAAATGACTTTTGAACAGTAATTTGCATAAAGTAAAGGCCAGAGCCATGCAAAGAGAATTATAAACCTAGAAGAGCATATGGAACCACCAAGGAAGAATGACCCGGCAGGTGGAGGGCTCCTAGCATGTGGTAGGGCTAGAATGGTGAGTAAAACAGAATGTAGTCAGGATTGGGTTGTCTCAGAAAGTGAAATAGACCAGCAGGGTCTGGAAGCAGCAGAGGCAGGGGGAGAGGTAGATAGAGTCAGGGGACTTAAGTGATGGACAGAGAGCCGGAGGAGTCAGGCGGAGATTTTCTTCTGCACAAGAAAGCTATTGCATAAGAGAAGGACCTGTATTGATTTGTTTTTTAGGAAACCACTCTGGCTTTCATGTGAAGAGGTTGCATGGGAAGAAGATGGTTTTGGTAATCACTTGGATCAAGTGGTTGGATGCAATGAGAAGCTGGGGGAGGCAGGTGTAAATGTCAGAGCTGGGACACATCTCACCCTGTGCTGCTAGCCTGTATTATTACATCTCTTGGGCGCTTCTCAAAATCATGCAGCAGTTTCATGTGGTCTTAAGACTTGCGTGTGGTCTGCAGACTTGTGCTGTCTATTCTTATCTGCACAGTAAATGCCAGGCAGAGTCCACATTTCACTGTTGAAGGGCCTTGCTTTTCCATGCAGTATACTCTTCCTTCCCAGAAAGCTCTCATTTAAGTGTTCATCTACAGTTTGAGCCTGCCCGTTCTTACTTGTAACCTCTTTTCTCTGGCACTAAAAGTCTAGTTTCTTTTTTCAAATGGGCAGCATTTTCATTTCACTTGGAAAGATTGGTACTTTTCTAAAATAGAAACTTATATACACAAAATGAATCCCCCACATCAAACTTAATATAGTTGTAGGTCTTCATTATTTGTCAAATTGAATAACCACAGAAAATCATCTTGTCTGTGCCAGCATCCCCACCTCTCGTCACATCTGTTTCAAGTTCTTCACTACCCCACTATGTGTTCTTTCAGATATCTTCCAGCTTGTCCATGCTAATCATAAGGGAATGAACAAACAACCCAGACTCAGATGTCCCAGCAGTGCTAACAACTAAGTCTTGACTCTCAGCCATCATATATTCCATGGTTGATTATAAGGTCATTGGAAGCCATTTATTTTATTGGTTTGGATTTGATCTAGATAGAGCTTTTTAAGCTAAAACTTCTCCAGCCTTTGTACCAAAACTGTACTTATTTTGTTTTTAAAACAAAATATAATATTTCAACTGTCTCCATCAAATTTCATTAGTTACCTTTCCATTTTTCCATTCTACTTTGTAAACACAGTGATCATACTTTCTATAATGTCAGTTGTGGTTATGTATTGGTAAAGGGATAGGTGCAGTTGTGACTTGGGAGGGAAGTAAAGTTGGTTGGTTTTCATTTGGGGCAGTGACTGGAGGGCAGGGAGGAATGTGTTCTAATCAAAGAAAGGGAATATGGGAATGCAGTAGTATTGCTGAGGGAGTGCCCAGGGAAGATGGCCTAAGGGGATTGCTCTCATTGGGTTCTCAGATTTGTCCAGCAGGCAGGCAGTGCTTTAAAAGAACTTTATAACCAGGAGTCATCTAATAAAGTCACAATCACTAAATTTGTGAGATAGTTACCATAAATTGGAGTTTTTCCCTTTTAAGTTGAGAAATGTTACAGTCATGTAGAGTGGAATACTCATGTCAACTGTCAACACATTTTTCTTACAGAAAAGCTACTTCTGAGGCGAAGCCATACTTATAATATTGCTTTGCAGAGTTTAAAGGCAGAACAGCAACAGAGTTCAGTTTAAGCAAGGTCTTTATCTATCCTAGTCCAGGACCAAATCCTGTTTTTCATCCTCAGGCCATGGTCCTTGGCTGCTGGAAGCCAGTCTCCAAGATGCATCTTACCCTTGCTGAAGATATGAGTGACAGAGAAGGTTATCTTTTGTGATGCCCTGTAGTCACAATCCCAGTGCCATGCCACCACCCTTACATACCAGCACGGTCTGCAGTGGCTTCTGGCGTGATGCTTTCCCTTAGGGCCAGTTTACCCAACATTAATTATATTGACTTAAGAGTTTTTTGGAGTGATTTACTGTCTTCTCTCCGTATCTTCTTAATAGAGGGTTCTAGATGAAGGATTGAGTTTTGACAGTATTCTAAGGAATAAACAGGAGAGGGTTACAATCTGTTATTCTTAATTGATTAGGAAATTTAAAATGTCAGTTTGTGTAAACATAAAGATATTTATGTAGTAAGTATTTAATTAGTGAATTCCCTGGATGTCTACATTCACAGTTCCTATTTACCCACAGGACAATTTAAAGATGGATTTTAGTATATACCCAAAAAAGGTAAAGTGCCATAATTGTTAACCATCAGATGGATATTCCAAAATCACGCCACCCCAGTCTTCTCTATGGAAAGTGGATGAAGCTTCAGGGTTGGGTGAGGTCATATATGTAGAACTCTCTGGACATATCCTGACTATTTAATACATAGTACCTCATGATGAGAGTACTCTAAGTGGCAAAAATGGATGATCTGTTTTTATATAAGGAGTTTAGAATGCCTTACTTTCTACTTGCCTAGCCTATGATAGAAGATACTTTTTTGAACCATCCATGAATCTCTTAAATAATAGTTGGTTGGTTTATCTCTTGTCTGGAGAAACTATCACATATGTTCCACATTGTACAACGAAGTATCCATCTGTTGTCAAGAGACTGAACTTTTAAAGTATTTATTCGTCAGTTGTTAAAATTTCTCAGGATATGTGAGAGGTCATTGCAAGAGCTTGAGATAAAATGGTGAAAAAAAACAGCACATGGCAACAGAATCATCAGCATCAGCATCATCACTTATTACGTGTGCCTGTGGATGGGGAATGTCAGACGTAAACAAAGAAGAAGAAAAACAAGGGAAGTCAATTGTATATGGTCAGAGAGCAAGAAAATAAGCATAAGTACAAAGTCCAGAGAGGCTTCTCTGAGGAGAGGTCATGTGAGACGAACTGGGACTAATGAGGTACCGGCTATGCAGAGACCTGGAGCAGAAGCTTAAACAGAAGATTGTCAGACATGAGCAAGTGGTTGTCTGATTTATCTGTCTGTCCTGATACATTGCTAGCAGCATCGTATACACATTGTCAAAAAGGACTGAATAAATAGAGTAACTAGCAGAAAGGCTGTTTTTGATAGGTGATGGTAGATCCTGATGGTAGCTGAGGTGTGTGGTTCCTCGTAATCTCAAACGAAGAAAAGTAATATGGGATGGAAGTAAGTGGGATGGAAGATGAACTCTATGCACATAGTAAACATCTGTCAACAGCTGCAGAGTTAACAGCTGGCCCGGTTTCAGATATGACCTCATTACTAAATATCTGTATCTTATATATCAGGAATATTTCACATCATTGTTTAGAAACAACATAGATACTTTCTATTGAATACTTAAAATGGACAGAGTTTTTCCCTTATAATTTTTGTTGAATTGTCATCTTCAGGGACTAAACCATTTCCCCATTACTCCAAACTGTACATGTCTACCTCCGTCCACAATAATGTAATGTGCTTGAGCATACTTTATCTCATTTAATATCTGGTGTGTGTGTGTGTGTGTGTGTGTGTGTGTGTGTGTGTGTGTGTGTGTCTGTATAAACACACAGAGGCATGTATTCACTCATTCCTTGGGAATGGGCATCTCAGCTCTCTTCTGGCAATGGCAAGCCAGTGGCTAGAATAGTTCCTGGGATGCTTTAGCCACTCCATAGACATCTCTTGTGGGAATTGTTGAATAGAGGCTTGTAGAGAACTGAACCCTGCTGTCTCCACTCATCATCCCTTGTCGCTCCTCACATCTCAAGCTTCAGTCCTCTTGGGTCATGCAGTACAGCAGATACTGCAGGGTGATTCCTGAAGGTCTCCCTTGTCAGGCCTGGATGTTTTTACATGTATTGTACCCTAGTCTCTTCTCACCACAAGGAAACTAAGCCCACTGCTTCCTCAAGGCTAGGTTTACAAGTCTCTCTGCTCCTACAGTGTTTGTATTTACCATTTCAGCACTTAGCACACTAATGAAATTTCCCTAGCTAGCTGTTCTTTCTGACTGTAAACTCTTTAAAGGCCAGTTCCTTGGTTGAAAGGTTGGTTGAATTAATTAATAAATTGATGCATGAACAATACTAGTGCTTATATTTCTGACTAGACACCATATTGATCACGACTCCTCATTATTCACCTGATTATTGCCTATCATTCTTTTGTACTCATCCTGCCTGACAGGGAGTACAGTCTTCTCACAGGTGCTCCGTCCTGCAGCTAGAGTCTTTGCAGAGCCACAGTTTCTCTTGGCTTTCTTTGTAAAATAACACCACTCTTTTCTTTAATTCTAATGTTTCCTTCACTTCCATAAAATAACTTTTATTCCTTTTTCTTCTGAATGGAAAAATCCCAGGTACTGCAGCAAAAACCACTGAGGTGTGTCTTGCCTGTGAAAATCAATTTATTCAAAGAAATCCTGACATGTAGGTATTTATTCCATTTATAAAACCATGACCATTGTCTAGCATTTTAGAATACTACAATGCAAAAATTAAACAGCTTATTTCATATATAATTTTTCACATTCTTTGTAAGATGGGTAGAAATGAAAGCTAGTGTTATATTCCTGGGCAATAAAGTCATTTGCATCTTAGGAAGCAATTCTTGTCCAGCTAAAGTGTATCTTTACAACTGTACTCATTGCTAGATACTGTGAACCTGTTGGTTCAAACCATTGTCATCTTAACAGTTCTTATATCTCTGTTATAGTTTGATCAAACCTTGATACAAAAGTTAAAAACAGGTCAGATAAGGTTTTTTTTTGGGGGGTGCACATGCTTTTATTGTCATGTGATGGTATACATGCAGATGAGAGTTGAACTACTCTGGACAGCTTTCCTGAGTCTTCTTTTAAAATTAATTTTATGGTACATTTTATATATGTATATTATGATCATATTCAACATTGAGAGTTTGTACCTATACATGACACGTCATGATTCTCATTTTTTCCCATTCCCTACCATGTATCTCATGCTAACTCCCAGGCCCCTACTTATCTAGATTAGTTTTGTAGATGAATTTTTTTACATACTGGCAAAACATTTAAAAGTACTCTGTTTTCTGCCTTGTAGTAGACCCAGATTTTATGGGAAAGTCTCCTCATTTTTGCATCCTAAAATTTGTTAAGGGAGGGCCGGGGATATAGCTCAGTAGTTCTGGCACCTGTCTTGCAAGTGCAAGGGCCCAGGTTCGATCCCCGGTAACCACATAACAATACTGGACGTGGAGACTCACCCCAGCAGCAACCAGTACCACATACCACAGTGCCGGGTGTGGTGGCTCACGCCTGTAATCCCAGCACTCAGGAGGCACAGGCAGGAGGATTGCTGTGATGCAAGTTTGAGGCTGAGCTCAGGGCTAGCCTGAACCATAAAGCGAGAGACCCTGTCTCACAAAACCTTAAAAAAAAAAAAATTTTGTTAAGGGAAAATGTTAATTGATAGTGTTATCTACATTTTAAAGTTACTGTACATTTGTTTATAATTCATCTGTTAAGCAACTGACATTATTATGGAGAAATATTTATGTACTTAATCTATAAAATTTCAGATGGCTTATGTTTTAATGACTTTATACCGGTTGCATTTTGCCACACTTTGCAGATTTTTCATTGGAGAAATTAAAATACATTAAAAAATGAAATTTCTCATAGAATGGAAGATTTTATAGATATAAATCAGTACAATGTTCATTTCCTAAATGAATTTGGATTTCACCACTCTCAGCATCTTCATGATCAGAGTTGAACACCCTCTTAGGGAGTACAAACATCTTTCCAGCCATGATCAGACTTACACCCTGAGACTTCTATTGACAGTGCTACCAGGTGAAACCCACTTGGACTGGTATTAGGTTGAAGTAAAGGAGGTACAGTACATATATAACAGGCTTCCATATAAAGCACTCATTTCAGTGTGTGTGCTCTCAGGGCCCAAAATGAATAGGTACAGCAGTGTGGTGCCTGAGTATGGAACTCAAGTCTGTCTTTGTAAAGGAAAAGGTATAGGGATAGATAGCAGTGCACACAGGTATACAGACATCTTTTATCTCATCTTAGATACATCATTGTGTACTGACTGTATCACCTTTTGTATACAGGATTTGAGATGGTTTGCAGTAAAAACATGAAGAAAATAAAAGACTGATAACTTTAAAAATACTTCCTGTTTGTTCACAGCTTGGTAGTTTCTTCTTTATACAATGGAATAAAAAGTAATTTATCTTCCTCTATCAGATGAGAAGATTTTGTTAATGCACCATCTGAAATGTTTGATCCTGAAACCTATTTTCTGTTTCACATAGTTCTTCTGAAGCAGTATCTTATAACCAAATTAGTAAATTGTTTTCTCTTGACTTTTGTTTGTTTGGGTTTTTTGTTTGTTTGTTTGTTTTTGAGACAGGGTCTTGCTTTGTAGTTCAGGCTGGCCTTGAACTCCCTTGAACTCACAGCATTCCTCCTACTTCAGCTCCCCACTGCTGAGATTACAGGCACGAGACACCACATAGGCGCTGTGGTGTGTTGTACTGATTGCTGGTGCACTGAGTCTCCACGCCCAGCATTATTATATGACATTGAACCCAGGTCCTTGCACTTGCCAGACAGGCGATGGAATCACTGAGCTAAACCCCTGGCCTGATTTTTTAAAAAAATGTCCTAGTATTAAATATTTCATTGTTATTTATTACATAATGTCATTGCATTTGCATTCTATAAACAAGTTTTAATTATTGTGTTATATTTAAATGGAATGTTCTTAAGTATGGTATGCAAACAGCTAGAGCTGGAACTGCTCAGGGATGGTGAATGTCTGCTGAAGCTCAGAGCCACCTCAGTGAGGATGGCTTCCCTGAGGGCTAAGTTCTGCATTTCACCTGAATCCACAGGATTCCCACAGTCCTAGAGATAAACTCTTCATTTGGAGGCTGGATATATTTTGTCTTGTTTTGATCTCTACTGAAAGGAAGGCTGTTTTAATTGCTAATGGTATATAAATGTCCATTTATAATGCTTCCTGTTTTCAAAATTTGGTAAAGGACATTAACTATTCTAATTGTTGTCCCTTGTTGTCAGTGACCATTTTAGCATAAGTGATATTATGACCTCCTTTTTCAATTATTTTTAAGCATTGGATTTTAATTTAGTGCTAATTTTAATTTAGCATTTAAATATTACTTATTTCTGATAGTGTATTATATAATTCAGACCTGTGATCCTGTTTCACCTCTATAGTTTATACTGTCTGCATTATCGTTTTTTCCAGTTTCCAAAGAGACTGTAGTACAGGCAAGTCAGCAGGGCTCCCCCTCTGCCTCAAGGAGGCCATGTTAAAATCTGCCCTCCATGTGCATACTTGTCACCAACCTTATTCTACTAATTCAGCCAGCAGATCAGCCAACATAGATGCATAACTATTGAAAGGAAAGCCCTCTTACTCATTTCACTGAAGGCAATAATGTATAAACAACCAGATGATAGGCTTACTGTTTCTTAGAGTAGACAGTTATCAGATTAGAACTAAGCTTCCTCTGTCCATATCCTTAATCTGGTACTACATTGCAAACCTTTCTCTGAGTTACACTGTAGATAATCTCTTGCTAATATTATCATTTTTCCAAACATCCTATGACATTTTTCCAGGGTTGGGGTATGAGGTTTTGTGTTTTTGCAAATTTGTTTTAGTTTTAGTTTGTTTTGTCCTAAAACTGATACCTTTAAATTATGTAGGAGTGGAAAGAGGTGATTTAAGAAGAAAGTCATGTGCACCAGCAATCCAGTAAGGCCCCCTATAATGTAGTCTTGATGGGCAGGCTGGTTGTTTGCTGATGTGCCTCTTTGTTTAGTCTTTAGGGCAATGGCTACAAGTATGACTGTATATGTAAGTGACCCGTCATAGGCTACCTATATCATGTTCAGCAATAGGACTGACACACACAAAACCCACTTCCATTTAGGTCCTGTATCTTCCCAAATTTCATTGTTTGAAGCACATTTTTTGTTTCAGTCATCTAAGTTCGTGAGGAGAAAGATGACAGTGGTGGCTACATTTCTACTCCTTCTATTGTCCTCTTGCTTCCAGATGACACAAAATTCTTTGATCACTTCCTTTCTGTTTTAAGAACTTCCTTTAGCGTTTTAGAGTAGGTCTACTAGCAATAACTTCCATATATAAGAGTTTTCTTTCCTCTTCATTCTTGAAGAATGATTTTCTCTAGAGGGAAAAAAAAAATCACTGTTGACAGTTCTTTGAGTTGATAAACATCATTCCTTTCTCCTTCTGAGGTTGGTTTCAGGTAGAAAGCTGCTGTTGTTTGAAGTGGGGTTGGCAGGTAGGTAATGTATTACTTTTTTCTGGATGATTTAAAGATTTCTTATTAGTCTTAATTTTTGAAAGTTTGACTATACTATCTTCATGTGGATTTGAGTTTTCTTCTTCCAGGTTCACCCTTCTTGATCTGTAGGTGTGCATTTTAAACCAAATTTGCAGAGTCTCCACCTTCATTTCTTCACATACTTTTCTATCCCTGTGCTCTTCCTCTGCCCGCACCCTAATGACAAGGCAGATAGGTCTTTTGATATTGCCCCTGTGGTATTATGGGCTCTTTAATTTTTTTTCTAGCATGCTTCTTCCATATCATCCTACAAGGGCACAAGATAGGGAAGGGTCTTTTGTTCTTTCTCTATATTCTCTGACCTTGCCCTCTGTTATTACCATTCTGCTTTCAAGCTTAACTAGTGAATTTTCAAATCTTTACTGTGTTTTTCAGTTCTATAATTTCCATTTGCTTCTTTTTTTGTAACTGTTTCCTTGCTGAGATTTACTAGTTTTCCATTTATTTGAGTAAAATTTATAATTTATGGTGAAACATTTTTGTAACACCTGCTTTAAAATTCTTGTTAGACTCATTGTGATTTTTCTTGATTGCAAGTTTTATACATGATTTTGTATTATATGCAGGACTTTTTTGTCTGTTATGTTAGGAGACTTTAGGTCATATTTAGAGTTGTTATGTTAACAAGCAGATATTTTGTCTAGATTTAGCATATGGGCCCTGCCTAGCTCCAATGGTAGTTTGACTTCTTAGGCTTTTGCAATATTACTTCATTTGGTTTATTTGAAGCTACAGCAGTGCCTACTGATAACCTTCTGACTGCTTAAGGGGGGAAGAACAGTTTTTCTTGACAGGCAGCCAGCAGGGGCTTTTGAGGAAGAATATGGTGGCATCAGCAACCTGTGCCTTGGTTGCCTCAGTGCCAGGGGGAAGGGCAAAGAGTATCTTGAGCACCAGAGTGCTGGTGCTAACTGAATCTTCTTTTCTATACTGGGACTTTGGGGTGAAATGTATACTATGTACTTTTCAATCAGACAGTTTTTCTTACCAGTTTTGGTTAAATGCTATTAAGTCATTTGAGTAAGAAACCACGTCTCTCGGTATCTTTTCCCCCTTTTACGTCTACTTGTTCCTCCTCTCACCCCTTCCTTTCCCACCTTTTTAGCACTGTGATAACTATCATGTCCAAGCTTTCTTCCCCTCAACCAACTCTTCTCTCATTCAGATGCTGAGAACTTCACTGATCCTCTCTGTTGGAGCAGATATATCCCCAAGCACAATGCGCACCTTTCTTCAAACGGTATGCATGTGAGAACACTTAGCTCAGTCCAAGAGACAGTGGCAATTTATGCTTTATTCCTCCTTCTCTTCTTCCCTGAAACTTGCTTTTCCTCCTCCTTCTACCTCCTATTAGGCTGACATCGCCAGTGATGGAACCTAGAAACTTAGCTTTATAATTCAGTCTTTCCTTTCTTTTCCCAGTAATCTTTCTCCATTTGAGTCCAGTTTGCTTAGAGGTCTTTCTATTTCTCATGTCTTTCTATTTCTCATGCCTAAACCCATACCTTGATCTCCCTGTGCTTTGCATACTAACAGCTCCCTTTCCTGATTCAACCATATTTATAATTCTACCTTCTATCTTTGATTTTTCTTTCTTTTTTTTTTTTTTAAATGACAGGGTCTCAGTTTTATAGTTCAGGCTGGCCCTGAGCTCAGCCTTGAACTCACAGCAATCCTCCTGCCTCTAACCCCCAAATACTGAAATTACAGGCATGAGCCATCATGCTTGTCATTCTTGTATGTGGTTACCAGGGATCAAATTAGATCTCCATTTACAAGGCAAGTGTTGCAACCACTGAGCTAAACCCTATCTTTGATTTTTATTTGTTCTTTCCATCCCTACTGATTCTTACTTTAAAAAAAGTCTGTTTTATTTGATCGAAGTATAACCAATCCTACTTTCAAAATGTATGTTTTAATTTTGAACCTATTAGTATCATTGTATTTGAAATTATCTTCTTGTATGAAGTATGTAACTAAGCCATATTTTCGAAATTGTATTTACCAATCTCTGCTTTTTAGTTAGTATGTCGAATGACTTACATATGATTTTAGATATGTTAAGGCATAAGCCATTTTATTTTTTGATTGTTTATTCTGTTTTTCATTTCCCTCCTGTCTATAGTTTTCTTGAACATTAAAAAAATTTTATTGTATCACTTCAACACTTTTAGTGATTATAACATGTATTATATTATGTATATTGAACTATACATTACATTATGTATAGTCTTATTTGTGTTAGGGTTTCACTACTGTGAATGAAAAACAGAACTTACCTCCATTTACTGTCCTTTACCATCCTCCATTTGAAATATATATGTTTATAACTATTGCACATATTGAGAATCACATTAGATATTATCAGTTTCTGCTTTAGTTATTTCACATAATTCAGAAAACTCTAAAGACACACACCCCCACACACACTAACATACACACACACAATAGTAGTGTGTTAAGTACCTACTGTAGATTTTTAATTGACACCTGCCATTGATGCCTAGGTGCCAGAAAAACATGCAGTTCTATAAAAGCATCTCTTAGAGCAACCAAGAAAGGTATGTGACTGAATATTCTCTTTTTTCAGTGTAGTAATATTCACTGTATTCTAGGATGATAAGATTAACAGTCATAAATGAAACAAATATGTTGTTTTAGTTTGTTAAACCACAGTTCCACACACTAGAGGGGTTTAAAAAACAGAAACCTATTGCCTCAAAATTCTGGAGGATAGAAGTCTTAGGTCATGGTATTGAAAGGCCTGTGGCTCAGAGAGTCAGTACTAAAAAACTGTTCTCTGTCTCTCTTCTGCCTTCTGGTAGTTCACTGGCCTGTGGCAGCATCACTCCAGTATCCAGATGACACGTTGTCATGTGCATGTCTCTGTCCAGTTGTTTCCTTTTAATAAGGCCACCAGTCATAGAGAAGTAGGTACCCACCTTCCTCCAGTATGACCTCATCATAACTGTTTGCACTTTCAGTGACCCTATTTGCGAATAAGGTCACATGTTGAGTTTCTCAGAGTTAGGACGTTAGCACATAAATTTTGAGGGATGTGATTCAGTCTATAATATATGACAGTTAAGGTATATATTCTAGTAGCTATTTGAGAAGACTTTATAAACTCTACACAAATGTAAGATGATAATTAGGTCTCCAGAACTTGAATACCATGTAGCTATGATGTAGATTTGCCTTTGTGTAGTTTTCACAATTCTGCCCCTGTGATTTGCTACTGCTTAAAATCTTGTCTTAAAGTTCTTTAGTCACATATTGTAAAAATCAAGATTTTAGCCTTCAATTCTGGAAAGTCTTAATACCCATGTAAATCTTAACAAAGAGCTAAAAGAAATGAAAACAAGTGTGATCTTTAATATAATGGAATTGTCATAGATTAGTTTGCTACTTGTTTGATGATGGTTCTAATGGCATCTCACTTCCCCCTTAAGTATCAAATTACCCTATGCAGCATCTACCTGATTATGTTAATCATGCTAAATATGCAACTGTCTTACTTTGAGGTGTTGGCATTTAGGGAAGCTATATTTATATGCATTTCAGTAACACTCACTACGCCTTACATGCTAAAAGCAGTCAGTAAGGACTTAGATTTTTTTTTTTTAATTCTGAAAAGTTTGCAAAATCCTACAAGGAAATTTTGAGCAGAGTATGAGGTGATGGTGATTTAGGACTGTCAGGGTTTTTATGGAATAAAATTTGTATGTTCCTGATATTATCACCATAGGTATAAGGTAAATTATGGTTTTAATAACTCCCAAAGCATATCCTATATATGTACTATATACAGTGAAATTTAGAGCACTCAGATGGTCTTTCTGCTGTTCATCTTCTGCTTTAGTCTATCTTTGGGAGATAAGAATGAAGAACAGCATCAAGTGAAAGTATTAGTAAAATCTTAGATATTGATTTGCTGATTTTTATGCACAACATGTCAAACTGCCAGCGTATTCTGGGACTGTGTCCATTAATACATACTTAAGGTTTGCAGAATTTTGTCTTAATATGCTCAGTTTTTATTTATGTAAAACATAATTCTGAATCCATTTGAGTAATGTACATTTAACATAAGCAGAGTTGTAGACTGGCACTATTAAAATGCATAGAGCCGACATCTTGAGCTTCTGCTGAAATATGCTTTTAATTGAAGCAGAATTATGGCGATATATTACCCATGTGAGTCTGATTATAGCACAGCATTGACTTGTACAGTAGCTCTTTGCTCTGTGAGAACTGTATAGTTGTCCGTGTGTAATGGCTAGGCCTTTAAATTTTCTGTGGTCTGTATATCTGAATTGTTTGATGTAATGTTCTCTAAGCATATGTTGTCTTTCAGAAGATGCATCTTGTAGGTACATAGTTTTGAAAAAAATGTCAGTATTAATTGTATTTACCAATGATTGAAGGTCATTCATAAAAACATGCATTGTTTAATAGAAGCTTTACTTCTTTTTGAGCTTTTGGAATAAAAAATAACAGAAATAATACAAGCATTCATCGACAGTACTTTTTGTTTACATTTATAATATTATTAAATTGTAATTCCTACTTTCCATAAGAAATCAAGGGAAAATACAGATTTCACCATTTCCCTATAGATTAAACCTCAGTGTTCAAAAATAGAAGCCTAAAATGATCAACATAATGAATATTCTAATGAAACCTTGATTTTCTAATTTCGACCTGGAAAAGGAGGTCTTTGGGGCATGATAATGTGATATCTTAGGATATCTGCTTTAATCAGTAATGTTCACATGAGAAACAGTGCCTGATACAAATGCATTTTGAAGTCCTATGGAAGGTTTACATTTCTACTGTAAGCTATTATATTTAATTTCCACCAACAAAGATGAACTAGTAATGATGAAAAGATTTCTTCTTATGCCAATTTATTGGCTCCCAATCAGCTGACTTAGGAGCCTTCTTTTTATTTATGTATTTTAATAACTACATAAAATATTTGCCAGATAGACATATAATCTGGCCCTAATCATTTCAGTTCATGCCTCTTTTACAAAAGTAAGAACTACTGACTTGTATATGTTTCAGGCTAGTTTTTACAAGAGTACAGTCACTTATATTCTCATTCAGATTGACCCAAGTGTCAGGCGGCCCCTCAGAGTCATGAATAACCCCATCTCCTCATCAGTAAATAGTGTGCTGTTTGGCCAGGTTAGGATCTTTTTTTTTTTTTTTTCACAGAGATGAGTTTGTGTGTCTCTGTGCCCTTCTTCCAAGTTCATCTGTTTTATGGTATTTATAGAAATAATTCTTTGCTTACATTAAGCTCCTTTGTTTTGCCAGGAAAGACTTCTCTATACAGGTCCAGCCCTACAGGTTGATTACAGACCTGTGACCTGTAATTCAATTGAGCAGTGCCCTGTTTACAAAGCCCATATTTCCTGTACTGTCAGGGCAATCAGCACAAAGACCAAGAGCTTTTGGAACTAAATTAACAACAAGAAAAACATTTGGGACTGCCAGTAGCCCTTCACAGGTAATTTAACAGCCTTTGACTACGAAATATCAATTGTAGATGTCTGCCAAATATGAAATCTGACATTCTGTGTTGCCATGTTCTGCCAATTGCTCTGCACAAAATCTTCCTATGAAGTCCATGAAGTCCTTCACTGCTGTGCTTTCCCGTGAAGACGAAGCAGTTGTATTAGGACAGGCAGCAACACCTGCATTATGCCACATGTGGTGTCATGTGGGTTTCTGATGTGAATCATCAGATTATTTTAAATTAGTGGATTAACTAAATTGGGTATTTCTCCTGATCTATGAAGAAAACATTACTGACATGTTCAAACCTTAGAACTTTCCTGAGTATACTTAAATGTTAATGCTTCCACTACTGTGTACCTGAAAAGCAGGGCAGGCTCCGCATACAGAAAACAAAAAGGCTGAATCCTAGCATTTTAGCCATTTAGACAAATAGTGTTTTTGTTTAAAGCCTTGTGTTTATTGTTTTTTGATTAAATTGTTTACCTTCTCATGCATTTGATGGTTTTGCTAGAAGTCTGGTTAATGCTTGCACTAGCTGTTTGTGTGACTCTTCATATGTTCCAAAGCAAACAAGAAGCACTCTCAAGTTAAAGTTGAACAACTTTAATCAGCCTAAATCAGGTTCTGCTAACTCCTTCCTCTTATCTCTGCAATCACTTAAGGAAAGAACTGATAACCAGTCAACCAACAGAAAAGCTGTAACTGCCTACAAATCCCAACCAATACCCACATACCTTGGTCATATGTTTTGGGATATCTTCATAAGGAAGCAGTTGTGCGGGCAGGTTTCAAGCAATATGTGTTTGTTGCGTATCTCAAATAAATATTCTCCTAAGAGATTTCTCAGTTAAAACCCCATCCTGAATTTATATCAAATAGATATGAATAAAGAATGGGCAGGGGGAAGATTAACCACTTTGTAGTTCAGACGGGCCCTAAACTCAATATGTAGCCCAGGCAAACCTCAGACTCACAGCAATCCTCCTGCCTCTGCCTCCCGAGTGCTGGGATTATAAGTGTGAACCACCACGCCCGGCACTAGCACTAGTGGTACGAGGTTACTGGGGATCAAACTCAGGACCTTGCTGCCAGGCAGATGCCAGAACCACTGAGCTAAATCCCCAGCCCTCTAAAAATTCATTCTTACTTACATCTTAGCATTTTCAGCATATAATTGTTTTTCTCTCCTCAAGTTAACTTCACCTTTTCACTTAAGTACTTGACATAATCTTTTGGGAACATCTGAACTTCTGCTCACCATTCCCATGTTTTGAGGCCACTGTTAAGTAATATAAGGGTCACTTGAGCCTACACATTCACTGCAGTGAAACTCAGTCAGTCAGATAACTGAGCCAGCTGACAATTGGACAGGTAAGGACTATTTTGTTCCTGGGATTCTGCACTTAGTACTTTTGGAATTCCATTGACTGCTGGTAAATGAAATTGTGGAATGGGAAACTGCATAAGGGAGAACTATAGTACTCTTTTCTAGGTCCCTACAATCAACATGTGGTAAGCCTTAAGTAAAATTACCATTTTATTTAGCATTTCCTAACAATTACTGAATCTGATAATCTTTTAATATATTTACTGGAATTTGGGATTTGATTTTGTGAATTTTCTCTTTATACTCTCCCCCATTTTTTTGTAGTTCCCATGTATATTTTTAAATTTCTGTGCATTAAAATGCTATGTTCACATACAGAAGATTTAGCTATACCGTATTTACTGTGTTTGTGGCATCTTTTGTTTTTATCAGATCAAGTTGTGTAAGGTGAGATCCTCAAAGGGAAGGTATATCTGCAGATGGATTGATATTGGATAAGCAGGAAGCAGGCTAAAAAATCATCATGTCCCCTAGAATAATGTGAGCAAAGATTTGGACACCTCTCATAAGGGAGAGTGAACAAGCATGCAATGCTGGAACTCAAGGAGAGTAGTACTGGCTGAGGAGTCCTTGGGTTCACTTTAAATAGTCTGGGCTTCAACTGACAAGCAGACAGGAGCCATTTGGTATGATTAGGTAGATATTCTGGCTAAGAAAGATTCAGAAAATTGAAGATGCTTTGAGTTAAGTGATGAGAATTGAAATCAGGAGTATATTTGTGAGCCAGTTGAGCAGCTGACTGCAAGAGTCAGCAGCCTGAGTACAAAACATGAGAAAGGAGGCTACACACGGCTGTAGCTTTGTACCCTGGTGACTGATCAGGGTACAGTGAGCCTTCATCTTAAGTCAGGGAGGTAGGGCAGCAGAGTTTCGGTTTAAAACACAGGGAAGTTGTGGCCCAGATAGAAGAATATCTAGCAAGAGCTATCCAGTAGTTATTTGAACATTAAAAATTGAAGCCGAAACAGTTAGTGATGGTGATACAAATTTAAGATCTACAAGCACTGAGGCAGCAGTTGAAGTTGTGAAAGGAAATCATTTAACCCTCGATTGAATATACAGTTTAAAGACTCCAAGATCAAAACCACGGGAAAATGATAACAGTTAGGGGCCAGAGAATCAGATCAATCCAGGGGAGTTGAAGTATTGTGTAGGTGGTGTATGAAAGCTATGTAGGTTGCTGCATATGGAGGGAATGCGGGTCTCATCAGAACATCCGTGCACACTGTGTCAGCCTTCCCTGGGAGCTCTTCCCTCTGACCAGAGGTCGGAGAGTGATGCCAGGACATGAGAGTTATTACTGAGATACGTAGACCACAGGGAGCCTACTCAGGAACAGCGGATTTATGGTCCCTATAAAATTGCCTGCTCAGCACAATACAGGCATTACACATTTTGGTTATCATAATTAAGTATTAAGCTACAAACTGAATATGTACAGCAAATATGTGAGATAATTGTATTTCTAATATGTGATGAATCCACATAAATCAAGATGTATGAGAAGTCTAAGATTGATAAATAAGAAAAGGACACAACTCTTAAGATTTATGAACTGGAACTGAAATAATGTTGTGGAAATAACCTTAGCAATAATTGGAGAAATATAAAATAAGTCAAGTGTTGCTATTTTTACTTTACAGAATAATTGATTCAAAAGCAACACTTTACCTGAGATGGTTTTTTACTATGTTTTCTCAAAAGTTTGAATTTTAGATGGAGAACCTTATAGAAAGGACTAGTGCCAAGGACTCATCCAGTTTTTACTATATTTCTGTCGTTCTAATTGTACCTATCAAATTAGGTATCATGCAGCACAATGATATCTGCCAGTTTTCATATAGAATCGCAAAGAAGAAAGATCCTGGATATATTTCATTAAAATAAAAGATATTAACAAAGGTTGTGTCCTTGTACCTACTTCTAAATAATTTTCCCTTTTATTCTGAAGGAAAAGATGTTTTTAACATTAACATTATTTGAAAATCTCAAATAAGTAAATTGCTTATAAATTATTAGATAACTAATTTTAAAATGGAAACTGAATTGCCCTTGTCTCAGTGACTCTTTCCCCATTATTAATTAATTCATTCACTCATTCATTTTTTCTAAGAATCAGTGGAAACAGTGTTGCGGGCTGAATTTTTTATTCTTATATTTTCTTTCTTTAAGGTATAGTTTTTAACTTAGATTCATTTGCAAGCATTGGAGACATTAAAATTCCTTTTAAATAAAAATACACTGCCCACGAACGTTTTGAGACCTTTTTCATAAAATGATCTGGTATGCAAAGAAATTGAGTGCGCAGTGGAATTGGAATGCCAGCGCTGCCACCATCAGACTCTGTGCGTGAGGTAAACAAGCTGTGACAGTCCCCTGGCCCAGAGAGATGACTTAGGAGCTGTGCTAGTGGTTGCCATTCTAGGCTCTGAGGGACTGGGGCATTTATAATGGTGGCATGGCTCTCTCACTGTTCCTGTGGTGCTGTCAAGATTTGAGTGTGAAAGCCAAGAAGGGACGAGGAGGCTTCCCTGGAGACAGTAACTCTGGTGATGTGTGAGGAATAAAAGCCATGGTGCCACTGCAGGGAACTGTTGGTACCAAGGGCCCCTTTCTCCCTCAGTAACAGCAGTCAGCTACGGAAGACATGTCTTCACATGTACACCCGTGTCGAGGGCAGTCTGTGAAAAGCAGAGTGGGAAGCACGTGCAGTGGCTGTGCACATGGCTCTGGCATCATGAGAGTGCCGTCCACGGGTGGGTCCTCCGAAGGTAGCCATTTCCAGGCACTGGTTGAACGGCAGCTTATCATGCAGTGCCTGTTGCAGGCTGTCACTCTGCTTTAAAGGCAGACAGTGTCAACAAGCGTTGGACTTCCACAAAGCTCAGCATTTTTCTGTGGGAAGTTAATGCCTCTGTGGAAGGCAAAGTGAGGACAGAGGGAATTGTATCCAAAAAAATACTAAATCCTGTGGTGGAGGCCAAAACATGCTCCAGTACCTCAGGGAGAAGATGATAATAAGCACTGGAACAGTCTAGAAAGGCTTTCTGAAGAGGAGGAGATGTTTGGCACTGGGGAAGGGGCAAGTAGCAAGTGATAGGGGAGGTTGTGAGCGAGAGCAAGCCAGGACTTCCACACTCAGGTCTGGGCCTGAGAAAGACTCCTGAGCAGGGGACTTTCATTTCACAAGCGGTTTATTTTCTAGTTACAACTTGACTTTGCCTTAAGCTATAAAAACTATAAACGCAGGCTATAAATGTATTCAGAGATCTATGCCACATAAAATTGAAACTAACCCAGTGCTGGTGTGAGACTTTTAGGATTTAGTGGCTTTGTAACTGAACTCTAAAATAGCACATTTTCCCACTTTCCACTCTTTCTCTTGGCTTAGAATGGGAGCTCAGCACACCACAAAGTGTGTTGAAGTCTTTATGACAGGCTTCATAGTAGGCTTCTTGGAGAAGGAGAATCGGGTCTTCTTGGAGCCATAAGTTCAAGCTCCATTATTGAAGGATCTTTAGGAACAGCACGTGAGTCCCTGGCCTGCAGGGAAGCCTGTTAGCCAGTATTGTGTAGCTTCCATTCTGGCACCTTTAAAAATGGTAGACACTGCCTGCCTTTGGGATCAGTGTTAAACATTACCACAAACCATCACATGATTGGCAGTTGAACCTCAAAACCTATTATTAAAATACCTCTTTGCAAATGATTCGACAATTCATTTGCAGAGTGCCATTGCTGAATCTTTGCTTTGGGAAATTACCTTATCTCCTCTGAAAATAACGGACAAACTCTAGCAATTAATATGGGCAGCTACAGAACAACTACTGAGTTAATCTGTAATTACCATTTTCTGGGGACAGTGTTGGCTTAGACAGTGTGTTCAGCCATCACCATCACTGGAGGTTTTTAAAACTCAGATTGCGCCACTGAGCCCCTCTGTGTTCACTGATGATGCACTTCCAGGAACCCTCTGGTGGCCAGTAACCAGGGTGCTGCCTGATGAGTGAAGAAATTCTCGTCCCTGTCTTTACGAGCACCCAGTGTCTTCTCTTCATCATATGGCAGGTAGGGAGATAGAAATATTGTAGCATCTAACAAGCAGACATTGAAGTTTTGATCTCAAATGGCAAATTAAATCTGTCTCTAGTGATTCCAAATTATGTAAAATAAAAAAAGAAACTTTTAAGTCTGATAGGTCTTGTCATTTTTGTTCAGTAGCATTTTCTTTAATTGATGAATTAGAACATTTTTTCTTCTTGAGAAACTCAGTAACTTGCTCATTGTTATTCCTGGAAAGTCTGTTTCACAGGTGTGAAGTTCCCTAGCTTTTTTTTTTTACTTTTATCATCATTTAGTTTCCTTAATAATGCTGAGGCTATAGTAGCTTTTCATGAACCTTGAACATGATGCTTTTTTCTTTTTTCTTTTCTGGCAACCAAACCAACCAGTTATGCCAGAGGTTCAGAAGGCGGGAAATAGTACCAGGAACACTTTCCTCTTGATTTGGTAAATGATTTGGAATTTCATGACTTCTGTGATAGTTAGCTGCAATAAGTAAGGTAAGAAACTTAAAGTGGGAAGATTTATCTTTGGCTCAGGTTTTCAGAGGTTTCAGTCTGTGGTCACTTGGCTATGTTCTTTTTGGACCTGTGATGGCATAGTATGTCATGGCGGGGAATGCACGGTGAAACAAAGCTGCTTAGCTCATAGCAGCTATAGAAACCAGGGGCTAGATTCCCAATATCCCTATGAAAGGCACACACCCAGTGGCCTGCCTTTCTTTCACCAGTCCTACCCTCCTAAATGGTCTCCCACTTTCCAGCAGCACCTAATGCCTGATGACCAAACCTCAGCAAACATGTGGGCTTTGGGAGATATTTAAGAACCACAACTCTACTCCCCTCCCCAAACTAAGAAGTTAGTTTTGCAACTTGAGCAGCCCCAGCTACTGCCATTTCCACTCTGTGGTCCATCCTTTATGGCTTACTGCTAGCTTTCTCTTTTCCTATCAGTCCTTTCACCTGAGTTGTGAGCAGGTTAGGATAGGTAGAGTCAGGTACCATCTGGAACTGTTAAAATGATCTTGTAGTATATGGTGATTGTTACTGAAAAATTAATGTTTCACTTTATAAGATCCCAGACCAGAACAGAAGTGCTAGAATCATATCATAAAATTGTAAATGGTAAACATATCATCCTCTTGTTTTTCCTGTTTGTTTACTTAGTTCCCAAGGACTTAGTACACGAATGATGCCCAATATTGTTGCTTTTATCAATACTATTATTTTGAATGATTTATTCTCCTCAGTTTTGAGCATGACATTTGTACAAAAGAAATGTTTTCCAAAGCTAAATGAAATTATTTTGTTTTACAAATATAGATATTAGTAGGAAAGGTAGGGGAATTCTAGGCTAGATTATGGAGAGGAGTAATAGACAATATATGTTCCATGAAAATCTGTGTTGGTTTCACTATTTCTTCCAATGTAAGCCAGTGACAAAGAGGCCACACTGGCCATGGAACCAAAAACTAAGTTGTACAAGGAGCTATTTTATAGCTGATAGCCACATTGCTTGGTGGTATTGCTGTCAGCCTGATACAGAGCAATTCTACCTGCAGCTATGGGGGAGCTAGTAAAGATAAGGGGGTAGGGGGTACAGGGCGGGGGGGAAGGGGAAAAATGAGAATCAAGTCATATCATTCTGGTACAAACTCTCAATGTTGAATGCGATGATGATGTGTATTCATAATGTACCAGTAAAAATTTTTTAAAAAGATGAGGGAAAGAGAAATGGCAGACCTAGCCTATTTAATTTTCGTACATGTGTTTTAAAATTACATCAGCCTATCTGAACACTTGTCTGGTGTTTAACAGTTCATAAATAGTTACCGTGTTCTTTGTTAACAATCCTCTAAGGCAAATTGTATGTTTTTCATTTTCTAGAAAGTAAAATCAGTTTTTAAAAGTTTACATGATTTTTCTACACTTCCATAACTAGTAACTAAAAGCACTAGATATGTAACTTGTGTTCTTGCCTTTGTATACCTTACTGTCACCCCTTGCTATGTCAGTGCATTTACCCCATCCTACCTGGAATGTATTACTGAGACAAAAGATGGAAGTTTTAATGCCCTTGTGTACAGCGCATGAAGTTGCTGAGAGGGAAGGCACCACATCCCATTGAGAACTACCTGAACCATCCGAATCATTCCCATAAAAAGCTATCCTAAAATTTAACAAGACTGGTAAATTAAGTGTGTAGTTTTTGCTTAAAGTATATGCTACTTTGTTTTATGTCCAATATTTAATTCAGTACCAAATTGTGTGTCCTTTATATTTAGAGCTCACTTAGGTTCAGCATATAAATACATTTATGTGCTTTATATAAGTCTTAAAACATAATTTCAGTTTGTTATTGTTTATGCTTTGCAGTACCCATTCAGTGTCCATCAAATGAGTAGTGAAAACCAACCAAATGGTATATGTGTTCAACCTTAGTGATTTAAATGACAGGCGAGAAAATCCCATACCATTTCTGTGACTTAGTCAATGCTCTCATTGGACAGAAATCAATTACACAGTGCAGACTTATTGAAGCAGATATGATTCACTCTGGACAGTTTCCAGGAATCAGTAGTGGACCTTTCATTTGTGGCAAGCGTCATGAAATTGAACCAGAGTTTTCTAAGCCACTGAAGATCGCTGGATCCAAGTGTGAGTGAAGTTGAATCATTTACCACCTGAGTGAAGATACCTCTTCAGCTGCTTAGTACAGCTTAGAAAAGTCTCTTACAATAGCTTCAAGCTATTATATTGTACTGAATTTCAGACTTGTAACTTACCTTTTGTAATATATGCAGTGGTACATTACTGACCCCAAAGACTGAATATGCTGTCAATATTTGAGCATAATTCTGATTAGATCTGATATTAATAAATGATGGTTCCTTCATTGGTACATTTTTTTGCTATAATTTTGACCTCTATATTTGAATCTCTCTTTTTAAAGAGTAACATTTCACTTACTTCACTACTCTGATGATTTTCACTTTATTAAAATACCTTTTTAACATTAATGTATTCCTGGGAGAAAACTGGGTTGATACTGTTCATCTTTCAATATAATTATTTACTTTTAAAATTGAGTGGGATGGAAACCATAATAATATATATGTCAACTTCTTAAAAACTAGTATTTCTTCTTTATGTATGCAATTTTCTTATAAGTTACTATATTTCCTAAGATGTATTAATTCAGCCTTTTTTCTTATTAATATGAAGAAAAATGTGGAATCTACTATTCGTTGATTGATAACAATAAGAAACTTTAGGTCTGTTCCAGCCCTGACATAACATCAGGAACAATATTTACCTGTTCGAACTTCAGTTCTGCTCTCTGTAAAATGAAAATGACTTTTTGAGTGGCTGAGAGAATAGTCATTCAGATGAAGGTGAGCATGGATTGTAAGCAGAAGCACTCTAGGTGATCACCAAACACTGATGCCATCTCAGTGTCATTATGTGTCCTGCTCATGACAACCCAGTGCATCCCAGCACGTCATGGGACACAGCAGTTTCAACACAAGACAGAGTAAGAAATAGAAAGGCAGTTAGCATGGATTTCCAGGTTTGAATTCTGCAATCTAAATAATACAAAATAGGAACAAACGAGCTGTCAGTGGAAATGTGTAACATACTTCAGGATGCTCCATGCACCACTAGAAAACTTTAATTGAAAACTTACTGTTACATCATACTCCTTTTATTACCTAAGGAAGCAGTTTGACATGCCATATTAATATGGCACTAAAGTCACTGAGTCAAAAATTGTCAACATTGCCAGGTGTGGTGGAACATGCCTATAATCCTAATGCTCTGAAGTCTGAGATAGGAGGATGGAACGGTTTTGAGGCCAACCTGGGCTAAATACGAAGTTCAAAACCAGCCTAAACTGCATGTTTAGTGAAACACTGTCTCAAAAAATAAATTAATAATAATAATTCAGAAAGAATTTAAATAAAATAAGATTTTAATGTTCCAAAGAAGCAACCAGCTAATATTTGTTTATTTGGTATTAGTTTACAGATTAGTAGTTTATAAATTATTTATGTAATTTATGAAAAACCAACAGAGTAGAATCATCCCAGACATTGAGTGGAATGGTATCAATGAAAGTCATCTGTTTTACAGTTTCCATCCTCTATCTCAGTCTTAATTTAAGTTCTTATTTAGCAACTAAAGTATGCTTTTGTAAACCACTCTTTTTTTACTCTCAAAGTAGAAATTTCTAATCAGATTTTTAGTTGTATAAGGCAAACACTAAGTTCAGGTTTTCCTTAGTTCTTAAAACTGTAAGATACACACACATGTACTTTGAAGATATTTTACATGAGTGTGTAAAGTATGTCCTTTATCCTGTATATTGTGAATAAGAATTTTATTTCTTATTTTTTCCTTGTAGTTAATATATTACCAAGAAGGAAAAAAAAAAGAGAAAAATATTTTAAGTATAATACATTTATCTTTTCATTCCATCTCTAAACAAGTTAATTTACATGAATAAAATTGTATTTAAAATATTAAGACTATTATTGTTTATGTAAAGCATTTTTGAAGTTTTCATATTTTTAATTTAATTTAATTTTAATATTTAAATATTTTGAAGTTTTTAATATTTTCTATTCTAGATCACAACCTGAATGTCAGCTATTTGACCATATATTATTGTAGTTGATAAAACACCACAAATATATTAGAAACACACAGTCCCAAAGTACATTTGTATTGTAAAGTTAATACTACTTAGAAAGCATGTGATTATATTGGCACAATTGAATTTTCTCAAGCTTTTAATCTACACATACATAAATCCAAAGGTGTTAAAGTGACATTGATTTTGTAGCTCTATTGATAGATGATGATATAATCAATGTCTATCAAATTTATTTCAGCAATATGAAAAGAATAATAGAATTATTATTGTAGAATTATTGTTATATGACTGAAACCAGTGAGCATGTGTAGGAGAAACCAGGAACTCAAATACAGGCTTCATGTCATTTTTCTCCATGAGAACGTGTGTTGGAAAGAAAGCTACATTGGCAGGAACATCACAAAGCCCTTCTCAATTAATCATGCTCTTTTTAAGCCATATAAGAATGTCTTCTTTCAGTGACAGAAATAAAATTCTAGAAGAAAAGGGTATGTGATGGGAACTCTTCAGGAGATGGTGAAGCTGCCTGTCTTGAATCCCTGTGGCCTAATTAAAAGATGGAAAAATATAGCCAACAAAATTAAATTTTAAAGCAAAACTAGAAAGAAATTAGATGAGAAGGAAATTGAAATACTAAGGGATACATTTTTTAAAAAATATATTCCAGACCTGTACAATAAAAACTATCAAAATATCGCTCAGAGGAGTTAAAGAAAACCTATAGTCAAGATTCCACTTTTACAGATGGAAGTATTTGAGTTGCTGTCAGTTCTTTCTAAATTAATCTAGATTCAACCTCATCCCAGTCAGAATCCTACGAGACTTTCAGTGGTAATGGATAATCTATTCCTAAAATTTGTATGGGCATGCAAAATATCTATGATAACTAAAACCACTTTGGAAAGGAAAATTAATTTGGAAGACAGGCATAAATGATGCTAAGACCCTGATGTCTAGACTCCAGACAGGTAGAGCCAGGGAACACAGCAGAGGCTCCCGGAGCAGACCTGCACATGCATGCATGTTTTCAGTTGATTTTCACTATGGTTCAAGAAGAAACAAAGGATCTTTTTAACAAATGATTCTGGAATATTTCTTGTCCATTTGGAAAAAAATGAAACATCATGTCTGTTATTGACTAACATAACTTTATTGTGAAGAAATAACGATTCTTATTTTCCTTAGTCTCTTATTGTTTGGGAGGTCTTGTAAGGAAAACATTTAAGTAGCTCCACTCTCAGTTTTTTAATTAAATAAGTATCTCTTAAAGATCTACTCTGGGTAAGGTCTTAGGTTGTGTTCTGGACATAAAAAGGAGTACACTTGGATGGATCATCCTCAAGGAATGTACAATCCAATCAGTCCAATAAAGTTCAAAACAGTATATATACATTTGGAGTAGTTGACCCTTAGTGGAAATGTAAAATGGTACAGCCACTTTGGAAAACAGTTTGACAAGGTATTATAAATCAAATATGCACCTACTTAAAACCTAGCAGTATTTACTCCAAAGAAAGGAAAATATCCATCCACACAAAACCTTGTCTACAAATGCAGATGGCAACTTTGCACAATGTAATTGAAAAATAGAAATAACTCAAATGTCCGTCAAAAGTGGAGTTCATAAACTAATTGTAGGCAGTGAAGTCCTGTCATGTTAGGGAAACTCCTGAACTAACAACACAGCTGTACCTTAGCAACATTATCCTTAGTGATAAAAGCCAGATGCAAACAAATGCATTTTTTGTGATTCAATTTATGAAACTCTGCAAATGCAAATCTCTAGTGACAGAAAGCAGATCTTTGATTGCCAGGATGTAGGGAGTTACTACAAGAAGGCATAGGAATTTTTTTGGAGTGCTGGAAGTGTTCTATATCTTCACTTTGGTGATATAATCACAGCACTGTTTAGATTTGTCAAGTTTCAGAATGATTTACAATCAACATAGGCCTCATTGATTCTACGTAACCTATACCTCGTAGATCATTCCAAAAAACAACCAAGAAAAGACATTTGGAAGATGGGTGTAGTGTATGTATGCTTATAATCTCAGAACTCTGGGAAGCTAAAACAGGAATATCACCAAGCTTAAGTCCAGCCTGGGCAATTAGTGAGTTAACAAGATGCTATCTCAAAAGAAAAAGAAAAAAAAGAAGAGAGAGAGGAAAGAAGAAAGGAGAGAGAGGCAGAAGAAAAGAAAGACAGGCAGCCAGATGGATAATTAACCTATTATTTAATTTGAAAATTCTCTGGACTTGACATTTTACATATTATATTTGTTTTCATAATCATAATGGCCAGATGCTTTTCCATATTTATTTCACTTCCTTACAACACCTATTTACCTTTTTATATGTTGAATCCATGAATTGAATTATCAAAGTGATACTCTCCTATAAATTCTCCTGAAAATTAGACATCTATTATTCAGCAGCTTGGATATGTCCTGAGCTGTATAAAATTTTTATGCTTTATCAGACTCAAATGTATTATTTCTAAGAAAAGTATTGGTGGGTTTTATGATATAGTATAGATATAGTTTTAGAGGAGAGTGTAAAATTGGGGGAAGGCTGTAGACAGTGAATCATGCTGCTCCCCCAGTGGGGGAGACACAGAATATTAAACATACAAAAGTGAAATTTTCCCTGTTCTTATTTCAGCTAATTCCTTTTATGAACCTAAAGTCCATCACCAAATGGTACACTTAGTAACTCACCTCATCTTAACCAAGTTTAACATGACTGGTTTTGGTTAAGTTGGGGAATTGCCAAGAAAGTCTAAAATGCTACAGCAAAATTGTGATTATTAAAGTAATTTTTGTCTTTTTCCTCCTTAAAATTCTTTGATTTGATTCACTTTGACATTCTTCTGATTATATTCCATTTCTGCATTCTGTTAAACATTTAAATCATGTGTATGACAACAGAAATCTCTTTCCAAAGGAAAATAATTGACAGGATTTTCTGAAAATATTATCCAAAGTTTTTATAACTCCACAGATGATTCATATACAATGTAAGATAATAAGGGCTGAGCTCCTTTTGAACTTATTTCATGCAGAAGTGATTTTTGGGAGACTTTGCCATGGGCTTTTGTAAGTGCCATATTAACTGTTCTTACAGAAGCAAATCAAAACCTCGCACTCGACTCTTGGCTTTGGCATCAAGTCTTCAGAGGACTTCAGATGTGTATGGATGGGATCTGTGCACCATAGAAGCTTGGCAAAGCATGGGATTGCCCTAAGGATAAGCTGCAATCTGTTCTTCTGTGTATTTTGCTAAAGAATGTGCTCATGAGGCGGGGGGACTGCTGATATGTCCTCCTTAATCTTTAGGACACAGATGGTCCAGATATGTTTGTGGCACAGTGAAGGTGAGGGAGCTGCTGAGCTGCCATTCAGCAAAGAAGGATGAAATCCAAATCTGAGAAGTTCAGCAGACAGCACTGGCGGGATGCCAAGGGCATCACTATTTGATACCAATGTCTGTTACACTCATTTATACGTTAAGTTTCCAGTTGATTTATTTATTTATTTTTTTTACTTAGTTACCTGCTTACAACCACTCAAACAAATCTTGAGAAAGTTATAATTTGCAAATTTGGGAAGCTGACACCACATAAGTTAATACTTGGAGACAAAAATCTGAGGGAAATGGAAGGGACTCCTCTGTAACCTCGCCGTAGCTGTTTCATAGACACACTTCAACTTGAATTATGTTGACAGTGTAGTGCCTTCAAAAATTACAGGTTTCTATTTGAAACTGGATTGCCCTTTGTAATATCTTTGATTTCTAGGACTGTTAGAAAATTACAAATCTAATAGCAGTTAGACAGTTTTGTTTTGAAATAAGTAATCTCATTCAGTAAAGAGAAGATGAGTCATGAGTGGCAATTTTTCTACCTAAAATGGGATGCTAGCATAATAGCGTGGTTTTTTTTTTCTGTAAAATCAATAAGTAAAGTATTCAGTCACTAAATTTAAAATGGCTATTTAATGTTTCCTAAAATTTATCCTTACCTTAATGGGCTTTCTAAAGCTGTGATGAAATAGGTTGGGTTTTATGGCCAGTGATTTCTCTAGCATCCTGAGCCCACTAAATCTTCACTTGTGGCCATCACTACAACACTTAATACACTTCATCCTCTTAGAAACTCTCAGAGGTGTCCTAGACTCAGGGTTGAGATCCTCACAGCATACTGCAAGTCACCTCTGATGTAACTCTGGTTAGTCTTGTCATACAGTTTTGAAAGGAAACAGATCTTCAGCTCATTCTTCTATGAACCTCATAATGGTGGTACTTCTCAGCTTAGAGTGAAGGCAGGAAAGCTGGGAGGACATTGGAGTTTCAGGACTTCTCTCCTTTCCACACCTGAGATGTGCTATATCCAGTGACAGCTGAGCTTATGTTTGTTGTGTCAATATTCACAGCTAAAAATGGATTGATTTACTCAGAAAAAATTACAGAACTTTAAACTAGATATTAGATTAAGTTCCTGAACTATATTTATGAGTAAAATAGCTTCTTGACCTATGAGGCATCTATCCTTGCAGAGGGAGACACGAGGATACAAATGTACAGTCAACAAATAGAAAAGTAAATAGGAAGGAAAGAATGGAGAAGAACAGTGGGGCAGGAGAGTGCTTGAGGTGGCCGTGATTACAGGAGATGGGCAGTTACAGTGCGTAGTTGGGAAATCCCAGTGGGCCTTACTTCAGGGGGGGGGGCATAGGAGCAAAGAATTGAAAAAAATGAGAGAACTCTCGTGAGTCTGTATAGCACAAGAGAGAACAGGGCAAAAGACAGTGCAATTGGGGCAGATTGAAAGGGGGAAATCCATTTATTTTCATGACAAGATAAAGATCATGTGCAAAAGCTGTATCAAGAAATGCTGTAAGCAGCATAAGGTGGAACCTCACTTCTGGCAGAAAGTGACAATGCACCTCATAGATCCTCCCACTGGGAAAAATTAGACTTTATTTTAAATAAGGTGCTGTTATAGTTTGGAGCTCTGAGCATTAGGGTCTTACAATAATAACCTTTGAGGCCTTATCAAATATAAATGGCAGTAATGTCAATGAGAAACTGTGCCCACTTCAGCAGGCAGCTTCAGTTCTGTTAACATTCAGAAGCAATGCAAGCCTTCTGTGATACATGGCACCACACATTCTCTTATTCAGCAGTCAGTTGCATAAGGTATTCTGCTGTATACAAAAGTCAATGTGTTCACAAGAATACATACACAATGTGTGCACATTTTACTGCACAGAGCAGTAAAAATTAGTTTCCTTCTCTCATTGCTCAGCAGGAAAGAACCAGAAAAAGACCTATCCCCTCACCATTCTAAAAAACAGCTAGACTGCTAGATAGAATGCTATGAGCAACTATTTCCTAGTATTGGACAGCATAAGGACAGGATTTTGATCATAGAGAGGAGATCTGTGGGTAACTTCCTTTTCACAGTTCAGGGAGAAACATCTAAGATAATATACCAGGAGCTTATATAATTTAGGAGCTTATAACTCTTAGATGGCTATGAGTTGCAAGGCAGAGCAGTCCCCAGAAGGGAGTTTCTGTGTGGATAAAGAGTTCCAGAGACCTCATGAGACTCTTCTAGCACATTTGTTTGAATGCCAGTCTATACACAGGTGAAAAACCCAGGGGGGAAAAAAGAAAAAACAATTACTGTAGAACTATCAGCTTAAAATACACACTGGGCTTGTTCAGGTACCACCTGTCAGGTTGCAGTAAATTTGTTGACTGTACTCTACATTCAACAATGTAGAGTAGTATGTCTAGATGTAGTATGTCTAGAATCATGCTTAGTAATAGGTCTGTTCTAGATCTCTTCTAGCAAAGCTTGTGAACAGTCTCAGAGTAATCAAGCTCATTTGTGAGTAAATGTAAATGTGATCAAAGCAAGTAAAGTAAAGTAAATGTAAATGTGATCAAAGCAAGTAAAGTAAAGACCCATATAAAAAGTTCGTCTAACAGCATACATTTATGATATCTTTCACCAATAAAAGCTTATCTAATGTACAAAGAAGTGCATAACTTGACCATAATCAGGAAAAGAAAATAGCAGACTGGAAAGGATAGCTATGATGAAATTTCATATAATAACTTTAAATAACCATTGTTACTGATTTAAAGACTTACAAAAATAAGAACAAAATGTGTGGTGAAGTGGAAAATAAAAAAGAACTGGAATTTCTAAAAATGAAAAATATAATGTTGAATGAGAAATTTGCTGAATGGAATAACAGGATGTTAAGTGGATTATAAGAAAACTATAATGTATATGAACACATAGACCAAAAACTGTCCGAATAGAAGCTCAAAACAGAAAAAAAACTGAAGGAAAAGATGGAAAATTTGCAGTTCTTAATTTCAATTCTTGTTGTGAAAGTACATTAATAAAAACAGAACAGTCTTGGTATAAAAACAGAAAAATCCATAATTATATGGTTGAGTTTTCTGTAAATATATTAAAAGGAAAATGAAGTATTTTTGACAAATGATGTAGAATTATTCATTTAAAAAAATGAACTTTGAGTCTTACCTCATGCTAGTCCACAAAATTCAATTTGAAATAAGTAGTGGTGGTAAATGTAGAAGCTAAACCTATAAAAGTACTGTAAAATGTCTATTCATTTCAGATGCTTGTTTCTGAACTTGGTCTTTAAATTTAGGGAGATCTGATTTTTTTAAGTTCTTTATATATTCTAGATAGTAGTCCTCTGTCTAAGGAAGTACTAGTAAATTTTTTTTTCCCCACATTGTAGGTTGTCTTTTCACTCTGTTGATGATTTTTCTTGCTATGCAGAAGCTTTTTAATAAGATGTAATCCCAATTTTTTATTCTTTTTGCTAGTCCCTGTGCTACTGAGGTTTTGTTCATAAAGTCTTTTCCTACAACAGTGTCTCTACCTAAACTATCTTCCAGCATTTTTAGTGTTTCTGTTTTAATATTTAGGTCTCTGATCCACTTGGACTTTAGCGTGTGCTGAGAGATGTAGGTCTAGTTATAATCTTTGGCAAGTTGAAACCCAGTTTTTCTAGTACCATTTATTAAAGACAGTATCTTTCCTCCAGTGAGGGTGTTTGGCTCCTTTGTCAAAGTTGAGGTGATGTAGTATGTCTAAAGTTATTTCTGCTTCTTTTAGTCTGTTCCATTGATCCTCATATTTGTTTCTTTGCTAGTACCATGCTGTTTTTAATGACAGTGGCTTTGTCATATAGTTTCAAGCTGGAGATTGCAATACTCCCTACCATGTCTTTGTTACCTAGAACAAAGACAGAACTAGATCTCTTCTGGTTCCAGATGAATTTTTAGATTATTTTCTCTGGTTCTGTGATGTGTACTGTTGCTTAAGTTCATTTTAAAATATTAAATAAATATTCAGTATTAAAATGTTTATAAGTTACATGATGTTATCTTATACTTACTAGCCTGGTATAAAATCTCTTCCATAAGGCAGTTCCTCTGGGGATAACAAATATTATCCTAGCTTGTAATGCTGATACTTTTTGAGAACATAAAATGATGATTCTGGTCTCTGGTAAATGGCAGAGCAACTGAAAAGAGAGAATTTGGGGTTTCAGTTAGTTACCGTCCATGATTTGAGAAAGGCCACTAAAAATGATAAAAATTATTGGTCACTGATAAGTCATAGGAAATATTTTACCTATGTTATAGGGATATTGGGAGTATTATTTTGAAATGTGTTCATACGAAGGCGTTGAAGTTAGCAGGTTACTAGGAGTTAGTATTAATCCCAGATGTACAGAAGCAGATGCTGTCATTTCATTATTCAACCTTTGTGCACAGGGAGAGAGCCACTTCGAAAATGACTCTTTTAGTATAGGATTTAGAATTAGGTTAGAATTTCTTTTGATGAAGAAAATCTGCAGCTCTAAATGGACATTAGACCCTTTGGATTAGCGAGTAGGAAGAAAAGTAATGAGTCCTAGTTTTAAATGAATTTAAAAAGCAATCTGATTTTAGTTCTTGCAAGGCAGAGAAAATAAAATAAAAACTATCGTACTTTATTTACTAACCAATGAATTGAATTGTCTGCCTTTTATTACAGATATAAAGTAAAGACTATGAAGAGACAATCATTTTTGCAGCTATCAGGCTTTCAGTAACATATCTCTTGTGGTTTAAATAACAGATAGTTTAAGTGTTTTTCCATTACCTTTGTGTAAATGAAAAATGCATAAAATATTTTAACAAGGCAGAGTAATCCAAGGAGATTGTTATTTTGTGTAACAAATTAGGTTATTTCTGTCATAAAATTAAAGAAAAAAAATCAACGTTAGGACATTTCAGCTTAATATCATTTACCAGAAGGAGCATGTAGCAGATTTAATGAGCTAGCAGGTCACCTGAATCCAGCTGTTTCCAACCAGCTTTATGAAGCAGAGAATGCGGCTAGCAGTAGGAGGTAAGCATTATTACAAGCTCTCAAGGAGTTACGGAATCGATTTCTGCTTGAATGAATTAATTTAGATTATCAATTTATAACCAGCTACACGAATCCCATCGACTCAACAATTCAGTGAATGATCAGGTGAAGTCCTGGTAAGGGCTTCACAATTTAGGGGCCTCTGGTAACTTCACAGTAAGTGCCTGGCCTGAGGCAGGACTAACAGAGTTTCTCAGCCCACAAACAGAAAAAGAGAAATGTTTGCTTAGGAGTCTTGCAGGATAAGATTTGCCATATTAAGACAACAAAAAATACATTACCTGTGGGTTGGGAATTATTTCCCTTGGAGTCCTTTTGATTCCACAAAAGGGAGATTTTGATCATTTCAACCAATGCAAGTATCTTTTCAGTTGACAAAAGTACAACATTTAAATGTTTTAAAGTTGTACCAGTATATCCACCCTCACTGGTATTCTGATTCTCACTAGTTTAATCTTCCGGACATTTTTCTGTTACTACTATAAGCCTAATGTTAAACATACATCTAAAGAAAAATAATCTAAAGTCACCTAGTCTACCCAAGGAAGATGGATATATTTCTCCAGATTACACCAGTCCTCTAAAATTCCATTTGCAATGGGGTCGGGTAAGTGTCAAAAAGGGTCTGGCTTTGTAGTTCAGACTCGTTGAGTTCACTGTGACCCATCAGGCTGGCCTCAAACTCATGGTGATCCTCCTGCCTCAGCCTCCTGACTACCGGCATTATAGATACGTGCCAACTAAAATGTCTTATTTCTGAGTCTTTACATTAAAGAATAGCAGTGAACTCAAATCTCATAAAGATTGTTAATAGTATAAAAGAGAGCCTTTGTATACCTTAACGCCCATGAAAAGAATAAATTTATGTGAAAAGTAGTTATTTTTCTATTCTTGAAGAATTTGTGACTGCACTTCAACATTGACTCTTTATTGTGAATCTTCAGTTTTCAGTGAGATTATGACTCAGAGAATAAAACAACTCAGGTCTGACACTGTTGATGCAGAATAACAGCATAAGAGGTTGGATACAAGCCCCTGTGGACACCTAGCTCTTCTGTGACTTTTCCTGATAGTGTGTGATCTCCTAGGTACACACAATGAACTGTTTTGCAAGTCACAGGGAGGAATCAGAAAGCTCTTTACATATTGATATAGATTAATAGATATATTTGAATGAGAAAAGCAAAGTGAAGAATTTAGGGTGCAGTGTGCTCCTATCTGTTTTAGAAAGAGAAAGTTATTGTGCGTCTTCTTTTATGTGGAAGGGTCCACAAGTTATGCCACTCAAGTTAGCCTTGGGAGGGGAACTTGGTTTCTGGAGACATGAGCTGGAGAGTTTTACCAGATGCCTTCTTGTACCTTTTGCATTTTGAACATAGTACTCACCAGTTAATTCTGAATTAACTGAAAACCAGTTAATTCTTAGCTGACATAGTATAATCCGAGTTCAGATGATTCTTGTGAAAATATAAGTGGGAAATGGTTGTGAAGTGCTTTGCATTTGGTAAAGGTATTATAATTGCAATGGGTTGATGTTATGCAGCAGTAAATGGTTTCTATTGCAAGAAAGTGAAATGGTCATATTAGTTGAGGCATGGTCTTTTTTTTTTCTTTTGTTTTTTTGTACTTTTCAAACATGACCAACCTGTTAAAGCTTCAGTGGATGCCATCTTCTGAAATAAAAGTTCTTCATAGAAGACCCATCAGTGTTTTCCACATTCCCTTTTTTCTGTATTAAGTTTTTATATACTTTATTGATGCAAATTTATATTAACTGTTAATTATAATGAATATTTATCTGCCTACTGTGTGCTTAACCTTATACTGAGAGCATTGTGGAAAATAAGTATAAACTACTTATGCTTCAAGTGGAAAGATAATACATAAATGCATGAAACACTTGGGAAAAATTAAAATGATTACAGTGATCACTATAGCCTCAGCACTGAATGAAAGTCTCTGGTGCTTTTTGGAAGGTGTGGTAAACACATCCTTCCAGATTATGACTCTCTGCCCACCTCTCATTTATCATTTATCACTTCTAGAATTGTCTTTTTGATATCTTCCCACTCCTCTGTTAAAAATGCGTCATTTCTGTTCATAATCTTCAGTGTTCAATAAATCTGAATTTCTGGCAGAGGAGCATGAAGAGAGTCTGAAATGGGTTTCCACTCAACTGCCAACTGTAACAACACACGTTGAACACAACCAAGTGCCAGCATGAGTTGGATGTATTAAACAGGCTTTGTAAAGAAAGCAAAGCACGACTTTAAAGAGTGGAATCGCCAAAGTATGTCTAATATTCTGTGATTCTAATAAAATGCAAACCTGATGTGTGTGCATATATTTGTTAGTAGGTTTGCATACAGACCGATAGTATAGGGCTCGAATGGGTACAGACACATCTGTACTGTTAGAATTATATTTGTGTCATACATGTGTGTGGACCTTGTATTAAGTGGGAGGGTAGTTAACAACAGTTTAATGCATAGAAGAGCATCAAGAAAATAAATAAGAATAAATTAAGAAAAATCTTAGGCAGCTTGTACTTTTCTAAGAATAGTGAAGATTGTTCTTAAAATATAAGAAAGGTTGGGAAGAGTGGTAAATGAATGACATAATATAAACAGAATGCCATGATACTGAGAAATGCTTCCAAGTTGGCATTAGACTGAGAACCTTCAAGTGTTACAAATTTTGAGCCAAAAAGTTAAGTACTCAGTAGATGTTAGGTACGAAAATTTCTCTTTTCTTGTCACCAACTATTGATAGACAAGAGTTAATGACCCTTGTGGACATAGGACATATTTTATGGTTCAATTGGAGTGAAACAAGACCAATCTAAGACACTAGAGTAATAGAACCAAAGGAATAGAGCAGAAGAAAAATAGAATAATTTAAGAACACAGAATTATCTTCACAAGTTGTCTGAAATGCAAAGTACCTTTGGCCACAACACATAAGGAAAAAATGAGGTCTGTTTTTCTGTATGCCCTCATCCAAATAAGCTCACCAGAGTCAGCAAACAAGAATACAGAATGCTCTATTCAGTTTGAATTTTAGATAGCTAACAAATAATTCTTTAGTATAAGTACACCAAATAGCATGTTGTCATATACGTAAAACTCAAATTATCTAGTATTTTACCTAGTAGCCCTGCTCTGGTACCCTCTCCTACCCCCTGAATACACCATATCTAGAGCAGTAGCAACAGAGAATTCAAAATGTTACAAGCATATTTTGTAAGTATGGAGCAGAAACTAGAAAGTGAGGTGTGGTGGGTTGTCTGGTGCTGAATTAATGTGATAGTCAATGGAACTATTTGCCCCTGGGAACATTTGACAGTGTCTGAAGACAAGTAGGGTTCAGAACATAAGGGAGGCTGCTGTGGAACACCCTGCAGTGCCCAGGACAGTCCCCACCGCAAGAATCATCTGGCTCCAGATGTTAGGGCCAAAATGAGAAATTTTGAACTGGGCTGATTTTGAGTCTAAACCAGTCCTTTCAGCTTTTCATCATACAATCAGGGGATTGTATGTTTAAAAATCTATGCTCCTATGTCACTGGGATATGAGTCTTTTAATTCTTGTGTGTATATACCTAGCAGGGCAGTTGTGTCTTATACTGGTACAAATCCCCATTATGGAGTGCATATCATAATGTGTATATGTAATGTACCAATAAAGATTTTAAAAATTTTTTAAAAATCTATGCTCCTTTTGAGATCCTTTTACAGTTGGACTGTTGAGCACTTCATAATTGAAATAATGTAGTAATGAGATATTGTAACCAGAATGTATATTTTCTAATGTGAAGCAACTACCGTATTAAATTTTCCTTCCCTCCTCATTCTCTCCCTCCCAGTCTCACCCTCTCTACCCAGGAGCCCTCCCTCATCTACAGCCAACCAGACCTCTGATAGGAGGAGGATTTGAGTTCCAGTTCTCACTAGTCACCCACAAGCTGGATGACCTGAGGAGTCACCCAACCCCTAAGTGCCCTCTGCTTTTTTTGTTAAGAGGAGGTCAGGAACTGCACACTCCCTGTCTAACAGTTGCTATACATATGAAATTGAATAGTAAGTCAATGTTTTACAGATATAGTAGAATGAGAATATCATTGCTTTCCCAAGCTTGATTTCTTTCTGTTGGAAATTCAGCTTTAACATCTTAACAAGATGACATCAGTCACAGTGTGCTTTGTCCTTGGAACAAAAGTCAAATTCTTTTTTGTTTATATGTGAAAACAGTAGACACAGTACACTTATTAACTAACATATCTTCTGTGTTTGGAGGGGGGGAAATAGGGCTCTCCTGATTAAAACATATTGTAATTATTTCAAATAATTATTTTTAAGCCAAAAAGTAGTTTATCATTGTAGGTTTCACATGGAAAGAGTGACTTCCTGGCAGACGTGTGAAGAGTGATATTTCCAGTTGCATTTCGGAGTTGGAGTTATAGCCCTCCTCCTCAGAATGTACCACTATGACTCAGTTTGTTTGACAGCCTTGGGCTATACACAGAATTTGCTAAATAGCACCATTGCTCTCCTCCCTTCAAGGAGTCTATTTTTATATTAATGGATGGGAATCGTTTGCAACACTTGGACAAGTTCTTGTAGCCTTGGATAGAGTGTTTAAAATTTGTTTCAAAAAAGTACTGGGAACATTAGAGAACTGAATTGTTTTAAGGTAGTCTCTTCTCCTTTTCCTCTTATTCCTTGTCCTTTTTTCTGTCAGGGAAAAAAATTAATGTAAACTTCTATCTCACCTAATTTACTTTTTAAAGCTGAATTTAAGCACTTCAGAAGACAAATTTCAGTTTGCTCTCCTATCTTAAGTGAGAGGGGCCTTTGTGAGCCAGCCAGGGTCAGTCACTCCCTGGAACCACAGAAAGTACCCCACATTATCTGCTCCTTTG
Organism: Petromus typicus; assembly: GCA_004026965.1. Classification (NCBI taxonomy): domain Eukaryota; kingdom Metazoa; phylum Chordata; class Mammalia; order Rodentia; family Petromuridae; genus Petromus; species Petromus typicus. The sequence continues at coordinate 40,615 of PVIR01001868.1, read as the reverse complement.
GGCAACAGAATGTTGAATGGTACCCTGGGGCCTGTAAGAATTCTGGCAGCTGCTTATCTCGCCATTTCCCCAAAGGTCTGGCTCCATATGTTAGAAGCCAGTGACAGCAGTGAAATCCTAAAGCAGAATTCACAAAGATTCTATTTCTGTTTGTCTTGAGAAATAAAATGTTTAACCACCTCTTTTCAGCCTGTGTACCCACTGTGCAACACCAGCTTGTGATATCATTCATCCTCTTTTTCTTTCTTTCCACATCATATGCCTTCGCCCCAAGTAAAGGGATGGTGATGATCACAGGATCTTCTCAGAAGTACTTTTGCTGTTTAACTAATTGTTTGTTCGTTTTTTTTTTTTTTCTTTTGTTTGTTTTCTGATACCAGGGACCAAACTTAGGATCTTGTGCTTGCCAGGCAGTTGCAGCACCACTACTCTACATCCCCGGCCCTTAACTAGTTCTTACAACTTGTAGAGGAAAGGAGATTATAGATTCCACTGGCTGTAGAGCACAAGAATAGTATTTTCCTATTGCTGTAGATTATCCCAAGGATCCCTCACTATGTTTGGTGTTGTCAGTGAGCCCCTTTTCTTTGCTGGATAAAGTGACATGCCATAACAAAAAAGGCCCATCGGTGTCACTAAAGTGAAAACTGCCACTGCGTTTATCAGCCGGCACTTCCTTCACAAATAAAAGGACATAGACCCAGCCTGGTTGGCGTTCATTACAGAGCAGATTTCCCCCCTTCTGAGATACCTCTCCTCCCATCTGATTCATTCCATCGAGCTAATCTTGCAAAGCTGAAATTTCACCAGGGATGGACTGTTTTCATGATTTTCAAGTGTTTGTTTTATCACACTTAATTAATACTTTGTGTGCAAGATGAAAAATGAAATATCTTCTATTTTTGTTTTACCTCAACCATAATTTTTCAAGCATATGTTTTCACTTTGCGTTACAAAGGCCTTGGACACAGAGCCAAGCGCTCACCTTAACTGCTCCCCGTAGAGCTGCGGAAGGGCCCTTTTCAGCTGCCCTGGGCAGCTGGGTGGGCGCGTGACCTCCGACTCCTGAGGGCCGCTATCAGCAGTGTCCCTGTTATTGATAGTCGCATAGATATTGACAGTCTGTGCTTGGAAGGAAAATAGGAGTTTGATATGACATATTGTGTGTCTCAGCAAGACTCATAAATAATTTTGACAAGTTTTTGTATGCATGGGAAAGTCCTTGATTCAGCCTCCCATAAAAATAAACTTCTATTATGGAATGTATTTGTCAAGTGGCTGCTTGATGGATGGAGCTGCGTTTACCCCTTGGCAGTTCGATGAGTTTTAGATGCACAGCTTACCAGAGAGGATTTACGGGCAGTACAGAAATAATTATTCAGTATGAAATGCATAATTCCTGTACCTGAATTTTCATTTTTTATTATATTTTGTTTGTTTCATTTCTGGTCTCTAAAACAAAAGAACTTACCTTTTTTTTTCCCCTTAAAAGGTATTTTTGTACAAGGTTTTATGTTGAAGCCAGTGAAGAAGCCCAGACTGTCTCTGAAACTTAGTTGGCGTATTTATTGAATGGATAGTTTGAGTTTTTTTTTTCTTACAGGAGATTTAGTGAAATGTACAGCTGCATGTGCACATGTGCATGCACAAACAGACACACACATGTTTTGGAAAATTCACTTTTACTGAGATTGAAAGAAAATCTTAGACATAGAATGTCTTGCCTTCCCACTTTATCACAGATACTTACTCATTTCAGTACAGTTCCAAATTCACATGTCTGCTACATAACAGACTATTAAATTCTTGCCTCCTTAAATTGAAATGTAAAGTATGTATTTTTGCCCTAACTTACACTTAGAACTGCTTTCTCATCAATCATGCACTCTGTCTAAGTTAGTGCCTTTGAGTAACTTGGAAACTTTAAAAAGTATTAAATTCCCATGCTCCTGTGATATTGTCCAGCTATTGCGATCTATGACGAACTTGATGCCTGGTCAGCCTATAGTGAACCTCTAGCTTGGGAATGTACATTAAAGAAGACTACAGTATATGGGAGTTTTTTAAATAGTGCTTATTTTTTTATAAGGATTCTCATTTGTTGAGTTTCTTGAAAGTCGGGGATCCAAGTTAATGCTGTGACAAATGTCATGCTGGGAACACTGGACTTTCACTTGCTATATCCCCTTTTCCTTCTTGACATTTTTACTGCCTCTCATTTCATGAGAATACTTTCTTAATTTTATGACTTCAAAATAATAGCTTTAAATAGCTGTTGATTCTATTACATCTTTGTTTTATGTTCAATAATTTCTGCTTTTCTATTTTCACTTACTCATTTTTTTCCAACTTCATAGGTTAAATGCTTAGATCATAAACTTTACCTTTTCCTTTAGAGGCACTAATGTTGAGTATTCTGAGTTAGCTGCCTCCTGCAATATTAATATTGTAGATTTTTTGAAATTATTTCTGAATTTTTCTGACTTCTACTTTGATTTTTTTCTTTAACATCTTAAGATAATCTAAATTTTTCTTTTACTTCCTAAAGTTTTAAAATTTTTCTACTTGTATTAGTTCTGTTCCAACTGGACCATTGTCATAAAAAGCAATCTCTAAGAAACAATTCTTTATGTTGAAGTATGCCTATTGATATAGAGAGTAGACATTTTTATAAATATTCTGTGTCACCTTGCAAACAATTTATACCTATTTTGGATACCATATTCCATATGTGATCAAATATATTAAATGTCTTTTTTTCATTTTAAAATTTCTGTTAGTACATGTTTGTAATTATACTGATCTCATTCATTGTAGGAAACAGGTACAAAACTAAATTTCTTAATTGTGTTATTCAAATAATACACTCTATCCTTAATGACTTACTTGTCTAACACTCACCAAATACCAAGAAAGATGTGTGTAAGTTTTCTGCTACAGTTGTGAATTTGTTGATTTCCTAGGTTTTGGGTTTTGTTTTAATGTTGTATAATTTTTGGTTTGTTTTGAAGTTTTTGTTTTCTCTTTTTCTTTTTTGGTCTTTTGAGTTATTTTGACTTATGTAGTTTAAAGCTGTTCTATAAGATATAATTGTGATCATAACACTAATCTATTTCTGATAATTGATTTTTTATCAAACTTTGTCTAGAATTTGTTTTACCTAAGTCCATGCTATATCATATAAAAACTATCTTGCCTTTAGATCATATGATATATATATCATCATTTACCTTTCAAGTTTTCCTTAAATTTAAAGTAGATCTCTTGAAAACTGCACAGAACTGACTTGTTTCATAGTCCCATCTGGAAGGCTTGCCTTCTTTCCTTCCTACCTTCCTTCCTTTAAGTTATTATATTTTTATTGATTTTATATACACCTCATGATCACACTCAACATTGAGAATTTGTACTAATATATGACACAACTTAATTCTCATTTTTCCCATACCCCTACGCACCCTATAACCCTGCCCCTTATATACATAAGCTTTTCTTCCTTTTTAACATATTTTTCTTTCCCCTCATTATGTATATCCCTACCCTTTTCCCTTTGAATATTTTATATGTAATAATATCTATCATACATTCTATAACTCATTTACACATCATTATTTACACATCTGTGATCTATTTATTTCACCTATGAGTATATCCTCAAGGTATTTCCATTTGAGTATAAATGACTCAAATTTAATCATTCTTTAAATAGAGTAATACTCCATTTTATATTTTTTAAAAAACAGATCTCCTTTATCCAGCCTCCAGTTGATGGGCATTTGGGTTATTTCTAAGATTTGGCAATCACAAACTGAGCTCCTATAAACATGGGTGCACATATATCTCTGTGGAATGAATCTTTTAATTTGTTCATGTATATATTAGTTTTAACATGGAAGTGATGATGTGTGGGTATGGGCAGTGAAAGGCTTTGCCCCTTACCCAACACCTGGGCCCTGGAGTCTATTAGCCTACTCCCATAAACAATGAATTTCATTGCTATGGACTCTAACTTACTAGAATCCATATCTCAAGTCCAGTACATTAACAAATACTTCTTAATGCTAAGGTTTGAGCCCAGGAGAGTCTCACACATGATAGGCAAGCACTGTCCCACTGAGCAACACCCTCAGCAAACGCTTACTTGATGTGTCTCATAACAGTGTGTGTCAGAAGCTTTGCTCAGAGCCATGAATAAAAGAAACAGCTGCTGCCTTCAAAGGAGTTCTTAATCTAGCAGAAGAGAAGGATATCTGACTAGGTAATTGTACTATCACACAAGAAGTGCTAGAGAGAAACGTAGTCAGATGCCATGGGCACACGTAGAGATAGCCCATCACTCAGTTCATGCAGTTAAGGGGCAGTAGGAGGAATAACTCACCGAAATGGACAGGATCAAACCATACCGATTTAATAGAGCTGGTCAGACACTGTGCGTTTGGAAGTGACTAGAGGATCAAATAAGGAGCACGTTATGAAAGTCGTGGTGTGCCATGCTGGGTAGTTCAGACTTCCTGTGTGGACTGCGTATGAACCACTGGACTTTTATTGATCACTTCATTGTGAGTGACTAAGGTACAGTAAATGTATTTAAAAGTGTGCACTGTGTTAGGTAGTGTACGTTCTGCTCCAGGTAACAGCACTAAGAAAAGGCAGAAACGGCCAGAGACCTTATGGTCTGGTAGAGGAGATGGGATGTTGACTGATCATTATATAAATGAGTCTAAAGTGTAGTTGTGAATGTATATTGCATCATTCCTCACACTCCCACCTAGGACTTGAATCGTTTCTTATCTAGTGTAAGGAGTATGCTATCTGCCTGTTAGTTACTTAGTAACCATCCAGATTAATCAGATGGACTGTGGAGGTGTTGAAGTAGTTGTGTTCAAGTAACCGTGCCCGATATCCCAGCAATGACACTGCCTACCTCCTTTATCTCAGTTGGTCTCCTTTCACATCATCACTGGTAGAAAGGCAAATACTTTGAGAAAGCAAACAAGAGTCCACATTCAGATAACTTTTACTGTTAATATAGTGTTGTTCTATCTTACTACTTATAGTTGCTAATCTCTCCCTGCACCTAACCTATAAATCAAACTTTATCACAAGTATATGTGTATAGAAAAGCACATTTTAAATAGAAGTTATATTACTATCCAGTGCTTTTGGGCATCTCTTGAGCTATAGTCCTCCTAGTAAGAGGGACTACGATACATTGTGATATATTTGTAGCTTTACCTTTTGTAAATCCAGGCCTTTAGTCCATTTGGAGCATATTTTAAGATATAAAGATAAAACTTCATTTTTATCTCAAATGTTACTTTCCCAGTATATTTAGTGAATAATCCATTTTTCCTCTTTGTCTTTAAATACCCTTAGCTCATGTTCAGATTCCACCTACATTATATTTCTTCTCCAGATAACTGTATTCTGATCTGTGCACCTAGATCCCCTCTTACAATCTTCAAGTATTCATTCTTCTACTTACAGCATTTCTATTCCCTCTTGATATTGAGACAGGTATTTTTTCTGCTTTTGTTTTTTCCAGAGTAAACTTTAAAAAAAAAATTTCAAAATTTTATTGGTACGTCATGAATACACATTATCGCATTCAACATTGAGAGTTTGTACCAGAATATGGCATGACTTCTCATTTTTCCCCTTCCTTCTGGCCCTGCAACCCCCCTCCATATACATAAGCTCTGTTTCCTTTTTGTTTTATTACTATTACATTCTTTTTCCCCTCATTATTTACCCCTCTTGCCTTTTAAATAGTTTCTATTTCACAATATCAACTTTATACTAGAACTCATTTACATCTTCATTTTCTCATACCAGAGAAAAGATGTAATATTTACACATCTGTGACCTATTTATTTCACTTATGGAGTCCATTTGAGTATGAATGACTCAATCTTATCATTTTTAATGGCAGAGTAATACTCCATTCTATAAAAAAGCCACATCTTCTTTATACAGTCTCCAATTCATGGACATTTTGGTTGTTTCCAAGATGTAGCAATCACAAAATGAGCTGCTATCAACAAGGGTGCACATATGTCATTGTGATATGAATCTTTTAATTCTTTTGTGTATATACCTAGCAGAGCAATGGCCAAGTCAAATGGAACCTCCAATCCTATCTTTTTGAGGAATCTCCACACTGATTTTTACAGAGGTTGTATGAGTCTACATTCCCACCAACAGTGGAGAAGGGTTCCTTTTTCTCCACAGCCTCACCACCATTTGTTGCTGGCTAATTCTGAAATAGCAGCCATTCTGTGTGGAGTGAGATGAAATCTCAATCCAGAGTAAACTTTAAGAAACTTGGTGTCTTTATTATATTAAAACTTCAGGTACAGAAATATTATTTTGAGCCAGTTACTTAACTTTGAAGTCCTTCAACTAGTTTTTCCTGTGTGGCTAATGCTTTGTAGTAATTATATACTTTTTCCATTGTATTTTTTTGTTTCATCTTTATTGTTATAAATAAAGCTATTGATTTTCCCTTTTTTTATATAAAACCGTTATATTCTGTCCCTTTAATTTAGACCTGGTTACTTCACATCTTATAGGTAGTTAGATGTGTATATATAACCCATAGTCAGTAAATGACACACAGAGAAGTAACCAAATACAGTTGTCAGCCAAGTCATACTTAATGTGAATGCCTCAGGGAAAATTAATCCATGTACTCCGTGCCTAGAGGAGCATGACTTCTAGCTAAGTGTTGATAACATAGTAAGGAGAGTGCTCTTACAAGGATTAACTCTAGAGAACATTGTGAAATAAGTGTTCTTACAAGGATGAGTTATAAAGAATTAGAGAGAGAAAAAGAATTATGTGAACAATACAAAGTAATAGGTGGTACTTGGTAGACTGTCAGGTACTAGATACTGTTCTAAGCTTTTAACAAATAATATAATCATTTTATTTTCACAAAAATTCTTGAACAGTGTTGTAGAGTAAAACCTAGACATAGAAAGTTTAAGCCACCTTGGAAGGTACAAGTTGTGAAGCTTGAATTTGGACTCATTCCGTTTGATTTGAGTCTCTAGCTCTTCACTACTACATTTTTCTGCTAAGAAGGTAAACATGTATTTCTGAAGCCACTGAGGAATTCTATTCTGTATTCTATTATTTCTGAAATCCTAAAAATTTGCTTTAAGGCAGAATTGCATAATATAGTTAGTGCCTAATGAAACAGATTAAGTGCTACACATTTGTAGCCCCAGCTATTTGGGAGGCTGAGGCAGGATGATTGCAAAGTCAAACTCAGCCAGCACAGCTTAGCAATTTATTGAGAGCCTATGATAGAATTTATAAAAAGAACCAAGGATGTAGCTTGGTATGAAGGCCCTGGATTCGATCTCCAGTATCTAAAAACAATTGATCAGTGATTTTAAAAATAGAATATAGAAGTAAAATGACTTGAAATGAGGATTGATGTTAGAGTATAGGAATACTGAAAAGTGTACAGTAGGAAGAACCTCATAAAGGGACCTTATGTGGACTCTGTTTGGCGTGGTCTGTTTGTGTGGGCCACTGGCCCAGATACCCCTGTATAACCATATTTCTGTGTGTTTGTCACTTGGGAAACTTTTCCCTGCTTGTTCCCTGCTTGTAAGGTGTGTGGAGAGAAAGACCAGGGCTGTATATCTCAATGCTCTCTGCGACTGGCCAGGTTAAGTGTGGAATGTTTGGGCAGTCTAGACAGGTGAAATGGGATCTGCAGAGATTTGTGCCAGCTGTTGGAAGAACAGATGAGGCAGATAACGTACTCCAGAGCCATGTGCACAACTAGATTCCTGAAAAGTACCACAGACTTGTGTCAGCAAAATAATAAGTGGATCACTGGGGATGATTTTCTACCCTTGCCGTGTATCTTCTAGGCACAGGCCAGGCATGTTGCTTTTTTTTTTTTTTTTTAATCCCATCTTCTTGCACAGCCAAGTGTGGTGAGGCGGGCATGCTGACATTCATTCACATCGGAATTGGTGCAGTTGTGTGGACACCACTGTATTAAAAACACAGCAGCATTTTGTTTCTGAAAAGTGGACTCACGTAATGTCTAGCTGTGGTGGATCTGCGAGGAATAGTCCCTGCCACTGTTTTGTTTCAAGTGAAAATTGGAAATGTATCTCTCCCTCATGTATTAAACTAATACAGATCTCACCTACCTCCTATTTGCAGATCTAGGTAAGTAAATATTTTTCTTGCAGAAAAAACTGCATGTTTGGAAGCAAACAAGTCTTAAGTCTATAAAACACTCTTCTTTCATATTAACAAAGAATGATCCCTTGCTGTGTGTGTCAAATCCCTGTAAAAACAGTGAACGATGCAGCATCACAGAATGGCCCAAAAGAAAGCATCCTTTCTCCATTGTATGTTTTCAGACTATGAGTCAGACAATGAAAATGAAGCCCCTAAGAAACTTTGTGGAATTTGTTGAAAATCTGTCTCAGTTATTAAATCTTTTTGTCATTATTGGTTTGTATTTAATTTTTCTTTTCTTTCTTAGATATTTAGAATTTGTCAAAGTAAAAATGGGCCTATACAAGTAAAACAGTGAAACTAACCAAAAGCTGATAACTTCCTCAGATTCCTGTACAACACTGCTCATAGTTAGATGTGGCCCTTACCTCTCTCCATAAGTAAAAACCATGTTCCCCTTACATGTTTCGGGGGAGGAGATGGGAATAATAATGTAGTTTAATTCTGTAATTTGCCTTTTTCCGCTAATCAATAGATATAGATCAAACTATTCATCTGAATGACTGCACACCATGTAATAGAGTGCACACACCGTAGTTTACTCAGCCACTTCCAGTGATCCTTATATGTACACATTTAAGCTCTTTCTACTCATTGCTCAATAATTCTCAGTGCCTACAAATAGGACTGTATTAAGAGGTATCGTATGTAAAAGTCTTTGCTTACAATTTGAATCCATACGATAAAGAACAGTAGACAATAGAAAATATTTTTTCCAAAATCTGAAAATGTTTATAGTCAAAATTTAATTTTTTGTATGAATAAATATTAGTTTTGGTTTGGGTCTTAGTAGTCTTAAAATGTCAAATATAGCCTGCTTAAGTGTTATTCCACTACTAGTGTCTTAACTTGCATTATAATTCCACTTTGAAAAGGTTTATAAGAGGAAATTACATGGTACTGAGGAAAATTTTATGCATTAAAAAGAATATTTTCTGTGTAAATTATACCCAGTGACAAACTGACATTTTCTGGCAAGTGTTCAGGAAGACCTTATAGCCCAGTTAAATTTACATAGATATTCACTGAGAATAGTGGAATTTAAATTAATATTTTATTTTTAACTATTTATTTTGACATTAAACTTCTTTTTAACCTGCAGAAATAAGTTTTCAGCTAGTTATTGATATATTTAAAAATTAAGTAAGTCTCTAACACTAGCTATCTTCTACAGTTGAGCTCTCACATTCAGAATGTATCATCAGTGCTTTCTGTTTAGAGATCTTTGGGCCCTAATACTGAAATCCGTTTCTGTATGGTTTGAGGATTAGTTGAGTTGAACTCACTGTAATTTAAAGCCCATCAGAACAGATAGGCTAAAGAACAGGTTGGAAGGATTTTAAGTATTTGATGCTTACATGATTTGTATCATTTTAAACTCCAGCATTTTGTTTCCCACTTTTAGCACAATTTAGAGAAAGCTCATAGCCATGGCCTCAAATGAAAGTATTCCAAATTATTAAAATCCTCAGTTAGGATAGTAATAATATTTAGAAGCAGTTCTTCTCGCATGATCTCAATTGACCATGTATTTGGTAGAATCTAACTATTCTAAGACCTCTGCAGTAGAAAAAGGATGAAGGGGGAAAGTCCTGACTTTGCTGTAAACTCGCTCTTTTGTGATTCAGTTTCTAATAGAAATTATAATCTAATGTCATAATAGTAGGAGAGGTATATACCTTATTCACAAATGACTTACCTTACTCATTAAAATCAACTTGGTATTGACATTAAATACTTGTATTTTTCTAAGTTCAGCTATTTGCTTTTTTGAGAACATCTATTTTCCCGAATTAATTCAGTATCAGTTATAATAGAAGGGTACTGTGCATGTGTGTGTGTGTGTGAGAGAGAGAGAGAGAGAGAGACAGAGAGAGAGAGAGAGAGAGAGAGAGAGAAGAGGTTTTGCACAACCTGTCCTGCCACTATGATAATAGGCGTAGAGTACCAAAATCTTTAATGGAAGAAAGGAGGCAGAGCCTGATGCCCATACAGTCTGAAACTTTTTTCCTTTATTTTGCTGTATTTATTTAGCCTATAATTGAACACACAGTCATTTTGCTGTGCTGCAGATCATCTATGTGGGAGTCAGGATGCATATTTAATGCCTGATTTAAAAAGAAAAATAGATTCAGTGACATGTGGGCAATTTTAGAAAAGTGTGTTCTGTACAAATTCAAATAAAGACTGGAGAGAAACTCGTTTTTATCTCTCTTAGAAAAGATGTGATGTTTCACAGCAGGGATTGTAGATTGTAAGTGATGAGTACTTTTTTTTTCTTTGCACTTTTAATGATAAATTTAAATGGCAGCCGAGAAAGGAATGCCTATTTACTTGGAGCAGATCTCTTTCTGTCCCTCTTTATCTTTCCCTAATAAAAAGCCCCTAAGAGCTTTTGTCTAAAAGAGAAAAAACACATGGCTGAGCAACGAGAGGAAAGAAAACTAGCGGAAATATCATCTGGATTTCTGCCCATGAACTAAGGTGAAAGCAGAAGCCTTCACTTGGAGAGAAATGTGTGTTAATTGGAGAGAGTTGGCATCATGGTTAAGGGGAGCATAATTTATTCCATCCGAGCACAAAGGCCGAGCGCTCAGTGTAGCAGGCCAGCATGTGCCCAGTTCTCTCAGGGCCTCCCTGTCCTTCTCCTAAAAGGCTCCAGTAAAACTTTCTCAAAGGTGCATCTAACTTCTGAAAATAAATTCAGCAGGTATAGTATTTGTTTTCATGTTTTTGTCTACTGGGTTTTCTTGACTTCTGACTTTTATAATTACAGATAAATGACATCCAGAACATTAAGTTGGCCTGTTTAAGTTCAGTACCTCGCTGTGCAGAGTCCTGTTTCTATTTAGCTTGAGTTCTTGAGGAAATTTGTTCAGCATTTGACATTTCTACTGCCAAAAAGACTTTAGATTTTGGGTCAAATCCTGTAGAAGCTTTAAATTTTCTAAGAAAGAAAAGCCTTGAACTCCACATAACTGCTACCAGATGAATAGTGGTGTTTGTTTTGGGGAAGTTGGTCCCAGCTTATCAAAGATGTAAGAGAGAGGAAAAATAAGTTTCAACATTCTGCCAAGTGCTTACCTTTCCTTAATTTTTTAAAGTTTACCTTCTAAAGAAAATATGCATAGGATTTACTTTGAAATTCAAGGGTCTAAAAAAAATCATACTTTTATGTTTCAGCTGAGAACCTGCTCACTAGTTTAACTCTCTGTGGATTTTGGTGTTCCCTTTACTGTTTCTTCAAAGACAGTCCTTTGTCTTTTTTTTTTCTGCTAGTTGACACTAAATGCCCCATTTTAATTCTTTCAATCTAAGATATCTCCACTACCTTCCTGAAAGTCAAGTCATTTTCTTCACTTTTTGTCCTTTTATCTTCCTCCAAGTAACTGGGAGTTTGCTTTTAACCATGCTGCATACAATTGCACATTCTTGACCAAATTAAAGTTTTTATTCCAGTTAAATAATTCCTCTAATCTTGCTACTTCCTCTTAATAAGCAAAATTCTTATTTCTCTTGACCATTTTTAAACCATGTACCACAATAAAATATGTTATGAAAGGAGTTTAACCATTGAGAATAAGGGACACAAGTTTTTCTTTATTTGTCTTTCTTTGTTCATCTTTTTCATCAACTTTTCAGGTACTTTTACTTGTTTTCTTTTCATCCCAATTGAGAGTTAAACTTGAAATTAATTTTCCCATGTTGCTATCCTTTTCTTTAAAAAAAAAAAAATCTGCAGATTGAATAGAGCTGTGAAGATGACAACTCATATTCCAGTAATCATAGCTATTCCAAGGAGTGAGTTGGAAATTTCATAGTATAGGTCATTTTAAAAACATATATTATACTACCTATTTTTTTTAATATTCACTATCTGGCCATTTATTTATTTATTTTTCAGTACTGGGGATCAAACATGAGCCTTATGTTTGCCAGGCAGGTTCCGGGGCCACAGAGCGAAGCCCCAGCCTTCATTCTACCTATCTTTAAAAATTAAAATAAACATTCTACAGTGCACACTGATGCAATCTGAATGAATTATTTTAAGCAAAAAAATATACATTTCTTTTCCTTTATTTATCCTATAAGCAAGTTGAATGGAGAAAGAATACTAATATTCACCTTTTTGCTTCTGCTGGTATTCAGAATAGTAGAAAAGGATGTCACTTCTAGAATGTTTTTGTGTTTTTCTGAAGGATAGACTTTACAAGTAGAAATATAAGTGATAAATATTTTAACAGAAAAATCAATAACAAAATGAACATAACTGTTACTAGTAATTTAATTAAGTCTATATCATGTAGAAAATCATTGTCAGCAGCCATGGGACAGAATCTTATATTTATTGAAATGTAACACTCATATACCATTTGAAAACAAGATGACACATAACGAGCTATAAAAAAGTGAAATATTCTAAGATCTCTACTCTGTTTCTGAATAAATGAGATGTGTCGCAGTACAGGGAAAGAAAACATCTTGAGTTGTCTCAGGAATTATATGAAGATAATGGAGAGTTTATACATTCTTTTCTTTATTGATCATTCACAAAATTTGAGCTTCCTTGCTAGACTGACAACTGAGTTATTTGCCCTTCCCTAGTGACTGACAATAGGTAATGGAAAGGCTTTTACCATGATATAGCAGCACAGAATATTTCCTAATTTACTGCTGTGGTTCTCATCAGAAGTACTTGGCAAAAAAACACTAGATTTATCACTTCAATTACTGGAATTTCACATTTAGTTTAAGGAGACATGTTTCTGTAATGTGACAGGCTTTGCAGAGTTTGAACTTCTTCCGACATTGCATCTATCAGGGTAATCAGAGAGAGATATAAATGAATGCAATTGTTACAGTTTTATAACTTTTAATGGTGTCTCCTGGCAAGAAATAAAACAGACCATAAACTGATAGTCTCCACGAGGTATAGTTTTAAAAGCCTTTTTTGTCAGTTTAAAAAAAATGTTCAGCAATCTAAAAATGGACAAGAACTTTTCTTTTTGTTTGAGACAAGGTCTCACTTTTGTAGTTCAGACTGGCCCTGAGCTCAGCCTTGAACTCACAGCAATCCTCCTGCCTCTGCCTCACAAGTGCTGGGACTACAGACATGAGTCGCCACACCTGGCACTGCGGTATGTGGTTCTAATTGCTGGTTAGCGTGAGTCCTCACACCCGACATTGCTGTCAAGCCCAGGCCTTTGCACTTACAAGGCATGCACCAGAATGACTGAGCTAAATCCCCGGCCCCAAGAACTAACTACATTTAAACCAGCATAGTATTATAAATGAATTTTTATTTTTCATATGCTACTCACAAAATGAATTGGGTATAGTCCTTCAACCATATTTTGTATATCTGCTGAAAAGATATTTTGTAACCTTGTGCAAGATTAATTGCTTTGTGTTTTAGAGTTAGTTTATGTTTTATTTCCTATTAAGGAAAGCTTGAAAATTTTCCAGTTTCCACGTGACCTTACCTTGTAAGAGGATTGGGGATCAACTGATTTTAGGGAGAAAATTGATAGACTGAGGTTTTTCTGTACTTAGAGTAGTCAAGATGTCAGTTCAGGTTGGTTATCTCTTATCCAGAATACTTGGGACCAGAAGTGTCTTGGCTTTGAAGTTTTGCAAACTTTGGAGTATTCACTTACATTTAATTGGTTGTCTTAGGGAAGAGACCCAAGTCTAAATAACAAATCATTTATATTTCTCCCGCTCTCCGTATGTACATAACCTAATTTGAAAGTAATTTTACTCAATTATTTTGGTGCACCTGAATTTTAATTGTGACCCGTCACATGAGATCAGGTGTGGAATTTTCAAGTGTGACTCGTAGAGTTTTGGGTCTTGGTGCTTTTAGTACAGTATTTTGAATTTGCACATTAAAAATGCTGAACCTATACTATTCAGCAACCCAGCCAACTTATATGATTTCTCAAGGGTATTAAATAATGATTGATAAAATCAAGTAAGTGGCACCTACTACTTCATTTTTAGAAAACTATTTAACCCTACACATTGTCCAGAAAATGCTCATGACAAATTATCAAAGTACAATTAAAATCCAGGCACTTTTCCCTCCTTACACTTTCCACTGTAAGCTCTGGTCCAGGAGGTCACCATCTCTCCTTGGTATCCTCCCCTTCACCTCTCCTGCTTCTCCCCATCTGTTTTTAGTACATCCAGAGGCATCATCCTTTTGAAACAGCTCTGTCCTATAGTATTTCTCTTGTCTCTACTGTCCAGCAAGGGCTACTCACTATGTGGACGTTTGAAGCACATGAAATGTGACTCGTGTGACCAAGGACCAGAGTCTTAAATTAAATTTTTTAATTAATTTAAGTAAATTGTCATTAGTGTAAATGATTCATGTTGGCTAATGGATAGTGCAGGTCTCAGGCATTTCAAGTTCTGTTCCTTTTCTGTTTGCAACTTTCCTGTAGCTTATGTTTTCCCTCACAGTAAAGGCCAGTGCTTCAAAATGTTTAACGTGGCTCCCAGGCTCTGTCTCCCACTGTTTGTCCTCTACCCATTTTCCTCTAGCCAAGCTGCCTCCTTGCTTGTCCTCCCACGCAGGCCTGCTTCACAAGGCTCCTCTCCTCCTGTGGTAGGCCTCATTGTTCCAGTCTTTGCTGACTGGCAGCTTTCCGCAGGCTTTTCCTGATGGGCCTATTTAGACAGCATCATCTCCTTCCTTATCTGGGTGATGTTACTCTACAAAGGTGATTACACAAAGCTGAGAAAATCCCATTAGTGGACAGCCTATCATCAGATCCGTAGTTAGGGTGTCCATAATGTTCTTGGCTAATATTCAAAATGTCTCTAAAATCACCTGAAACACTTTCCATTTGTGTAATTTGTGTTATTTTTCTCAGACTCGCAGATCCCTGAAAAGTATCTGGTATATCATAGATTTTTAATAAAGTTTTGATAATTAAATGAATATATGAATATACAACATTAAAAATAATCTATCAAAAAGGGGTCTAAGCAAACTGCAATTAAATTGAAAATTAAAATGCATCAATATAGTAGAGGTATGAGACTTTAATCCATAGCAGTCTATGATAAATGAAAAAGAAAAATCATTCTCTCTCAACAACTGATGTTCGAATAATATAATTATTTTAACGATATAATTAATGCAGTTAATAGATGTTAATTTTGAATTATTTAAACAGCATGAACCTTGTGATCTAGTTTCCATGGAAAACATGTGGAATTTATACTTGCCTATAAAGGAAATTTCACTGAATTTAAGGAATCAGAATTACTAAGTTATTTTCTCTGATATGATAAATAATGAAATTTTAAATTTATAAAAACCTAACTGCCTGAAAATATTACAATACCATATCATATAAAAAGAAATGATATAACTATAGGCTTCTAAAAAAGTAATGAAAACACAATCTCATATTAAACTCTATAGGACTTGCCTGAAGTTGAACTCAAATAAATTGGCAATTTTAAATGCATTTATAAATGAAAAAGAAAGTAAAAGTAAAGTAAATTGTTTAGATGTATTAGTTGGCTTTCTCATTACTGAAACACAATAACTAACATCCATGACTTAAAGAAGAAAAGATTATGATTTGCTCACAGTTTCCATCTCCGAGGCTGAGCCTTCATGGTGAGAAGGCTTGACCAAGCAAATGTGCTTAGTTCATGGCTGCTGGGACACAGAGCCAGCTAAGTGTACCAGAACAGAAGGGGCAGAGGACAAACTAGACCCCCAGGGCCATGCCTCCATGACCCACCAGCTCACAAAGAAGTCTGCTCTGTTAATCCATGGGAGGAATCCCAAAGCCAGTGAAATTGAAAACCCATTCTAACCACTACATACCATTCCCAAAGAGCAACTGGATCATAAAATTAAAGCTGAAAACACGATTTAGAAAATAGAAAAACAAAAATTAATAAATTAAAAAAATGTGAGTGAAAATCAGGCAAAGCTGACAGATCAAGAAAAATTAGAAGTGATGGGCTGAGGAGTTAGCTCAGTGGTTCGAGCGCCTGTCTTGCAAGCGCAAGGACCTGGGTTCAATCCCCGGTAACCACATACCATACTGGGTGTGGAGACTCACGCCCAGCAGCAACCAGTACCACATACCACAGTGCCAGGCGTGGTGGCTCACACTTGTAATCCCAGCACTCAGGAGGCAGAGGCAGGAGGATTGCTGTGATGTGAATTGGAGGCTGAGCTCAGGGCCAGCCTGAACCACAAAGTGAGACCCTGTCTCAAAAAAAAAAAATAATAATAATAATTAGAAGTGATAATGTTATATATAGAGGTTGATAAAACACCGCTTTTAAGAAATGATGTTATTTAAAATTGACAAATCTTAAATACATCAATGAAAATAATGCAAGAATAATTTGGGAGTGTTTTCTTTTTGTTTCCTAATGTTCAAGGAATTTTTGTAGTTCTAGGAATTGTAATTTTTGCAAGTTTAAGAGAAATTATAAATTTATAGTTCAACCATATTGTGTAGTTCTATGCAATCATTCTTTAAATTTTGTTTATCCCTCTCTCAGTTAGCAGTCTCATCACCCTCACTTACATTATAGTCCTAAAGGTCCTCAGTAGAACCTAGTAAGTAGAATGAACCCATGAAACCTTATTCAAGCCACTTAAAGTTTCTAACTTATCAACAGGTTAAACAAAAAGATAAAATGATTACCTACATAGATGGCAAAAAGAGACATTTGTTGTATAATCATTTTCTAATGACTCAGAAAATTAATTAAGTAAATATATTATTTGTGTATTTTCCTGATCCTACAAAAAAAAAAAATGGAAGCAGCTTACAGAAGATATAAAAAGACATTGAATACATAAAGTCCAGCAATATCCAATGCAGTGTAAAATTTGTGTAAAGCCTCAGAGGAGAAAATGAATTTTGTTACTTAGTATTAATCAGCTGGCAGCATAACTCACACTTGTGCAAAGCGAAACACCCCCCTTGGAGTCAGTAATAAGATAGCATGCAATCATCATCATTATTGTGAATAGTTCTGAAGGTTATGATTAATAAAAATAAAATTAAAATCAAACTAAGCTATTGCTATAAGCTATTAAATCAAGGGAAATTATTTGCTCACAAACTGTTCTGTGCTTAGAAAATTCTGTAAGAGTTTTGAACTGCAAATGTAATAGTTCAGTAAAATGACTGAATACATGATTAATATTAAAAATGAAGAACCTTCCCATTTTGTAACTATAAAAAATATACAAAATACCAAAGGAAAAGCCCATTCAGAGTTCTAAGATAAATAATAGATAGCATGTCCCTACTTGTTTTTGAAAATTGTTACATTTTTTAAAGCTAAGTTTTTGTCGATAAGTATGGAAGATGAATTGAAACGTTCACAATGAGAGGACAGCCATCATTCCTCACCTGATCTGTAGATGTGACCCTAATAAGACCTGAAGCGAGAAACTAGAGTTATAAGATATGAAAACAAATTTCCAGTTGGGCCATGGCTGGAAGATAAAATCTGTGTGATTATCGTTACTGTGAACTCACCGCGGACTAAACACAAAGCCCTGAGGCCTTTTGTATTTCATCTGCTTCGGTTCTCACATGAGCATATAAGTAGATACCATACTGTCCTTCTGTTTTAAAACAAGGAAACAGAGCCTTGTCTAAAAGCCTCTTGAGTACATCTGATTCCCAAGCTCTAAGAAAGTGTAAGTAAAACACAACACATTAAGATAATTAGAAAGCAAACTATTACATTAGTCATTTTACATTGTATTTATATTTGTACATACATGTGTATATACATATATTTGTGCATACATATATACACATCCCTAAAGAGGCCTTGCAAATCAGTGTAGAAGAAAAATATTATTTAATATGTAACAAATTGTGCCAAACTTTACATTGTACTTATATTTGTATATACATGTATATATACATATATTTGTGCATACATATATACACATTTCTAGAGAGGACTTACAAATCAGTGTAGAAGAAAAATATTATTTAATGTGTAACAAATTATGTCAAACTTTTGGAAATAGCAGTTTGACAGATTCAGTTTAGCATTTCATTGCACACAGCTCCCAAAGACAATACATGTGATGCACTAAAGAGGTAAATATAAAAATAAAATTATGAAAGTCCATACAGAAGTAGTATTCTGTCAAAATCCTGATGGTAAAACTTTCTCAGAATTTAAAGAAATAAAAGAAATAACAAAAGAACAGATGATCCTACTGCTCTGAGAAGTCAAGGCAAGAGGATCATAAGTTTGAGCCAAGCCTGGGAAATTCAATGCAAACTTCCTTTATAAAGGAAATCAATTATATACCATTCCTCTATAAAATTATCAAAAGAAAAATGTGTAAATAGCTTGCTATAATGTGCCTGTACTCATCGGTAATAGTTTTAACTGGTTTCAATTTTTTGGAAAATAAACAATATGGGTAAAGTATCTTAAAATTTTTTCTTAGGCTTTGGTGAGAGAAAGACAGAAAACTGTTTCCACAAAGCTGTTTATAAAATGCCACAACCCAGTTATTTAAACACTGTTTAGTCTTGGGTCAGCCATACTGCAAAGTTCAGAGCACACCACAGGAGTCAGATAGACCTGGGTTAAAATTCTGAATATACCATTTTTTTTTTTTAAGTTGTGTGACCAAGAGCAATAGCCTAGCCTCTCTAAACTTGTATGTATTCATGAAAGATGACAGTAAGTACAATGTACTGCCAAAGAGCAGATGAATAAAATACATGCAAAAATTACTAAACAGTATATTTCACATAATAAGTTGAATTTATTTATTAATATGGTGTCATTATTTATAATCTTCATTATAAACTGAATTGTAATATATTCATAATTATAACTGGTTATACTTATATGCATTATAGTTAATAATGTATCATATAAGTATAATTAATTAACAGTTGATGAGAGAAAACTTTAGAATCCTCTAAATAAATTGAGAGATAAATCAGCCAATAAGTACACTGAATTCTTGGGTTTAACTAATCTGAGTTACCTTTTGATTTGACTGTTGACAATTAACACCTTGCTCTAAGAGCAACTAGAAATGGCTCTCATTCTATTTTGAGAGGTTGCGGTAGTGGAGAGAGATCCAAAGGTGTTTATGACTAAGGACTCATAGTTGTGAAGTGTTGTCAGATACCATAACTATCTCAGTCCCTGTTTGACTGCAAATATTAGTGGATTAATTCATTTAATCAATCTCCTTGTTGAGTAGAGCCTACTTTAAATAGAAAACTTTGTATGAGGTCATCTCATCTAACTTGTTTTATGTTTCTACCAGCTGTTGCAGTTAAAATAGTTCAAAACTAGTTATCATTGAATATACTAGTAATTGGTTGGTTGCATGGTTTGTTTTGGTCAGTCTGCAACTGATATTGGGCATATTTTTGTCAGGAAGTACTATGTTAATACTGAACATTTTTAAATTCAGAGGCTGATGATTGGGAATTAAAAGGGCAAGCAGTGTTGTAGGAATTCTAGGCTTTCTCTTACAATTCATCATCTAACCAAAGAGCTGAAGACTATTATACAAATAAAGTCTAATTATCAAAAAATGTGAATTCATGTAACTATTTGAAAGTAAGATTTTGCTTTGTGTGTTCTATTGAAGTACGCAAGCCATTTTGAGGGTGTTTATGTTTTCAAGTACTCCTATTTGAGGCTCCAAAAGAGACTGAAACCAGTAGGCTGATTTCAAGTGTGTTTTTGAAGCCACACTCACTGGTAAATAGGGCAGAATACTTCTGCATTAGTGCTGAGGAAGAATTCTGTTGATTCTGACAACTTACTTGCTGAGAAAATTTCTTTGTCCTGTGTGTCTTTTGATTAACTCATCATATATTCCTATCCTTTAATTATACCATCTAGACAATTTACGTAAAGTATGCAAAAAAGGTCTTATATTTTTCTTTCTATGTTTAATCAAGATAATGAAATAATACAGTGGCAGAACTTTGAGATAGAACCTCCTCCAAATGAGCCTACACTTTTTGTGACCTATTATCCACTTATTTTCAAATGAGCAATCGTATTCTTATTTTTCTTATTATTAAACATTCCAACTAGTAATTCTGAAAATTTAGTTCAAAGGTTGATAAATTTAAAGCTCTGTGTAATGGTGTGTATTTTGAAAAGAATTATCTCAAATAATTCCACTACATAGGCATACACTGTAGCAGATGTTTGCAAATCTTGGTTTAAAACTGATTGAAGAATTTTAAGAAAACTAAAATAATGTCAGTGGTAAAATTTATTTTACCAAGTGCAGATGTAAGACATCAAGTTCTCAGACTGATGGCAGAATTAACAAAAAACACCATCTGGTTTAATAATTATCTGAAAATACCCATATTCTTGGATTTGTTTAATACCACTTAGTTCCCAGCTTTATTTTATTTGAGTTTGCACACCAGCCAGGCTAGGTTGTACAAAACGAAGACTATTTCCATCTGATCATTCTTTAAAATGTGTGTTTGCATGAATAATGAATCTTTGAATTGTTACTAAACAAGCAAATTATTTGCGTATGTGTCACATCGGTTATCAAGTTTGCACATGTGACAGCTTCAACAGCCGTCACGTAAAATGCATAGCGCTTGCCACCATATGTTTTTGCTTCACAAAAAGCTAAAACTCAAGATCAATTTTCAATATGGAATGCACAAATTAACACCTTAAAATGCGCCACAATATGTACAGCTTGGCAAAATTTGCAGAAATAGCACGTTTCTAGATATTAACTGATATCTTTGGATTCGACCTTAAGGTATTCAATCATTTTGATTAAAAGACTGATTTCTCATAAAACCACAGTCTGTTGGAGGCGCAAAGCCAATGACATTTGAGCATTCATATATTTTCATAAACTTTGAACAATGTCAGTGAGACACCTCTTCAATCTTGGCCACACAACAGCAGGGTATTCAATCTTTCTTTAGCTTAAGACAGAAAATTTGAATATCAGCATAGGGTTATAAATGTGGCAGTTCACATAGTGTGCTCCATGTTGATTTTTAAGAAGTAAATCTGCACAGTATATGGAACATTTTGCGTTGTATTCTTAACCAGTATTTTTCCTTCTCTTCTCTTTTACCCACCATTCCTTCCCCAAATCCATTATATAAAATATTTTGACTTGTAAAAGCAGTTCTTATGGTTTTCTTTGATGTGAGAGAAATGCCTTTAAAAATGGCTGTTATTAGTGTGACAGTTACTCAAACTACAGTGATGGTATAGATGCCCCTGTATTTCTTCAACAATTTTTTCATCATTTGAACGTAGTAATTAGTTATCCTGTTTCTAAATATATTTATTTTGCTTTTATCTCCTAGATGAGGTATTAGTAGATATTGCATTTTCTTCATGTACTTCTTTTTAGTTGTGTTGTTCAGCACAGAGTGATCACTAAGATGTGTAAGTGTTTCAATTTGTTATAAATAACAGTATAAGTGAATTAATATTCACTACAAATAGCACTGTCTTTAGAGTGTTAGGCAAAACGAGCTTAGGTAAAAAACCAGATGGGATGTCAGGGAAAGATGAGCAATTCTACAACTCTTAATACAACTCTGTAGGAGACAACAAAGGAATATTTTAATGTACTGTAATACATGACAAAAAATGTATAAAAGTGTGTATCTAAAATCTAATCTTGATAATCTTCACACTGAGCATATCCTTAGAATTAGAACCAAAAGTACTATTAGTACTCTTAAACAATTATAGCAAAACACTGAGCAGATCATTTCAAACACTGAACAGATAGTTGAACTAATCCCACAGAATTATACTTTATAACAAAAATCTCTTGAGTCGTTGCGACTAGACCAAGTTTTTGTATTTCTGACTATTCCATATGCACACTTCATCCCCAAAGAATATCAAGTGAAATATTTGCATTGATAGGGTAAAATCTATTAGTAATACTATATCAGAAGTGGTTAGACATTGTATTCATTATATTTTAGTAAAATTTGCCATATTAAACATAGGCACAAACTGTTTAAATGTATAAACTTTCAGCAGTTCCAAACCACCACAGCTTGATTCAATAACCCATTGATCTAAGATATTTTCTTATAAACCACTCTGAAATGTAGTTCTAGAGGTAGCGATGTTGATTCAGCTATTATAGCTCCCAAATAACTGCAGTGTTCATTAATCTTATACAGCTGGCCAGATGCACACGTTCAGTAAGTGTTTTGAGCATAAATAAACGTATCTGACAATAAAAATTTCTCCTTGCCTATGTGCATGACCACTTCTATAGAACTTTGCAGTAGCAGTCCTAGTTAACCTTAACTATACTGGTTTATCCAATAATCCTGGAGGCATTTCTGGAACATCTGAGTGCCATTCAGAGCGCTGAGTACAAGAAGTCATCAGTACACATTAGCATCTCTGTGCCTGTAGAACTTGTGTTCTCCATACAAAAGCAAAAATGACAATGAATCATGAAAGTCAACAATGGAGAGCCTGTGAAGGAAAGTAGCAGACACTTAAACAAGATCAGGAAATGACATTGTACCTTCTCTAGAGACAAAGTAGTCAAGGAAAGGAGGGCTTGAAAGTATTATACAGGCAAAGGATGACCAAACACAAAGACTTTCAAAGGGAAAGAGGCGTGCAGTGCACCGAAGAGAATAAAAGACCAAACTAATATGGCTAAGAGTGAGGAAGGTAGAGCATCAACTAGGCTGTGAGAGAGCTTGGAGCCCATTGTAGACTTCCAAGAGCAAATTTAATTTTAGAAATTATCTCTTTTTTGGGTAGAATGGGTTGGGAAGCACAAAGTTAGAATTAGAAAACTAGTTAGGAGATCGTTGTCATAATTAAGATAATAAAGATACAGATTATAGACATGGAGACAGAGTGAATGAGAGGCATACAGAATATATTCTAGAGCAGTGATAGAGAACCTTTTAGAGCTTTCAGTGATAGACAGCCTACTTCAGCATGTGTTCCCTTGATTCGCCCCCACTGCTAGAGATGAGTTGGCAGAACTTACCAGTAAATTAGGAATGGAAGTCAGAGTAGAACAAGTGGATTGAAGGTGACTGCTTGGTTTCTACCTTTAGTGATGGGTCATAATTGATGCCTTTTGAACTTCTCTGATTTGGGACAGATTGCAAAGTTAGAAGGTCACCTTAGAGGGGCTTTGAGGAAGAAGAAATGTCCATTGAGGTAAAAGAAGTTTAGAGGGAGTAGTACAAAAATCCAGGAAGCACTAGGCTTCAAGAAGGAAGAACCATCTTTAGAGCCTATAAGTTAACATCTCATTCCCTGGTAATGGGTTTCATGTTGGCAGCAAAATTTTTCTGTCTCCCCTCTGCTGATGTTCTATGGATATAGAGGAATCAGATCTTGAGATCATCAAGCCATTATTTTATTTGCAAATAAATTTACACATTTATTATACTGGAAATTTTAGGAATTGACCCTGTATCCCTGTATGGGAGCTGTTCTAATAAAGTTCCACATTCAGAGAGGCTTAGCAGATACTTATTTCAGCACAATCCCAGAGATTAAAAGTTTGAGTGAGACTCAGGTTTCCACAGGGTTGCTTCCCCATGAGGCTTTTCTCTTTCGCTTATAGATGGCTCTCTTCAGTATCTTCATATGTCTGTCCTTCAGGATGAATCTGTGTGCTGATGTATTCTTGTAAGAATCCCAGTCATGGTGAATTCTGGCTTACTCTAATTACCACATTTTACCTTAATTTCTCCTTTACAAGCCTGTCTCCAAATAGAGTCACATTCCAAAGTACTGAGGGTTAGGACTTAATATAGTGAATTTGGGGTTATGGCTAAGCTCCAGTGCTCCACATGATTGTGATGCTGTTGGATCCCAAGGCAACTATAAGAAATGCTGAAGTACAATGTGCACATGATTGCTGGATACTGGGAGAGAAGAGACCAATATGGCCTTTGCCCTTAACCGGCTGCTGTCTCTACAGGAGAAAGATGAGAACTGAAGAAAATACAATCTTATATGCCTCAGAGAATATGTTTTCATGTGTCATAGATGTGTTCAGATTGTCACATCCTGTCTTCGTAGTTTTGTTTAACTCCCAAAGTAAGCAAAATTTGTTCTATGAACATGAATTATTTATGTGCCACCAGCAGCTATCTCTTATACTAGATTTTCTTAGAGATCAGACAGTTTAGTAGAATTATTTTAAAAATCTGTGTCAGAATACTTTGCCCACAAAAATCAATCAGTCAGTGTGTTCCTGCTGCTCAATTCTCAGGTGTGTTTGTTGGGGTAACTAATACAATTAGCACAGCTAGTGACTCAGAATTCAAAATAAAAAGTGACTCTTTTCTCTAAATACATGTAACAGGGGGTTGCTTTTAGTTTGATTCCTGAAGCCCATAGCTAAAATTCCATTCTTTCTGTGTTCTTCTGGCATAATGTTGTGTCCACATGTATATACATCCACTTACATAAGGTGAAGTTCAGAAGATGTTTCAAAGATAAAAGTTCTCAAATAGTATTATGTTCATATCTCAGACATTATTTGTTATGAATGTTTTATACCTCCTGTTTAACCTCTTTTTAAATTATCCTGAGCAGTAGCAGATCCAGTTTGGTTTCAGAGGGCAAAGGTTGTCAGTACTCACAACATTTAACTTTATAGATCTATTTTTTTCACTAACAAGGAAGTGCTAGTGACTTGTGGACACTGAAGAGAGCCAGTTGGGTCTTAGTTCTCTCTGCACAGATGTCGTGCTACCCTGAGCATGCGATGGAAGAGGGCACTTGCAACCTTCATTCAGGGGAGACCATGCTAAAGACGTGGGAGAGCTGTTTCAACATGTGGTTTATTGCCCGTTTCTTTGATTTGTTGTATTTTTGTGCAAATCATTGTGGACACACTTGAGTTCAGTGAGAAAATCCTTAAAAATGTTATACAGCTACAGTTGTCTTAGCAAGAAATGGCTTCAAACTATGAATTATTGCAACAAAACTGCCTTTAAAGATTAAAGAAATAGTAAGAACATTCATGTGCCTGTCTATGTGTCCAAGTTGCCAGAAATCATCATGTAAGTATATGCAGATGGCAACAGTGAAGTATTAAAAAGTATTCCTGAAAATATGTATGTCAGATTAAGAAGTATTTAAAACAAATATTACTGGGAGAAAAGTTCATTTTGAAAGTCACATGACCTGCACTGGGGTGTTCATACACAAAAGAAAAATTCGTTAGTCTATGTGAATTACAAATTTCCATGTTGAAAATGTAAGTTTTATCCAGGAACTTCACATGACTGAGTAGCTGCCAGCAACAACATTCACAGGCAGACATTAGAATTTGCAGTATCCGTTGGAAAGGGTTATGTGTTATCATTATGTATTATTATCTAAAAGATTGAGACTATATCTCCACAAGTCACATTATGGATTAAATTAAGGCTTTCATAGGTTATGTCTGAAATATAATTTAGAATTATCTACCTAGTTTGAGTTGCTTTCAAAATGTGAATTATTGGAAATATGAATTGTTAGCCTGACATTTATTATGTGTACCACACTTGTCTGATTTCTGTGGTCTGATAAGATACTGAAAGAAAAGTCTTTAGAAGTGTATCTTGTTTAGTGAACTTTCTCCTTGTGTGCTCTGTCCAGGTGATACACTAGATGACAAGTCAGTAGTCAGTGGTCCAAGAGTTCCAGTGGCCTCAGGGAGCTCACCTGTCACAGATGGCGATCAAGGGTAGCAGGACCCAGGTGGAGTGCAACTTTGGAAACATTCTTTGCATTTCAGTGAAACAGCAAAGGGCCTTGCAGAAAGCAGTGTGGCAAAGTGGAAAGAGAGGTGCCTGTGGTGTCCTAGTCCTGCTTAGAGAGACCTCACCACCCTGCCCTGCTGCATTATCCCCTCTCTACCTGTTCCTGTTGCCGAAGTTCCCCAAGTGTAAGACCTTAGTCATAAGCATGACTGTCAAAAAGTAGGACTCTCTGCACCTTATCCCACTAAATCATGGGGACATGTCTTCAGTGTATCAGTTTGCCATCATTAACACATCCTTATTAATTCAAGGTCATGTCAACTCTCTAGAACCATGGGTTTTCTGACCATTAATTTGTCATTTATTTGTCCACATAGCCACACTTCACCCATATACAAGACTCTATACACAAGTCATAACAACACAGATTTTAGATCTACCCTTTGTCACTTGTAAATGACTATGATGAGCCAGTCATTTAGAGGAGTTGGATTTCCTGTGCTGCTAAACAGTGTGATGGTCAGCTGTAGGTGATACAAAAGCAATCATTAAAGTGATCATGTTGTGGCAGGCGTGGTGGTACAAGCAAACTGTCCCAGGACTCAGGCAGCTGAGGCAAGAGGACCCCTAGTTCCAAGGCCAGCCTAAGCTACATAGCAAAATTCTGTCTCCCAAAACAAAAATAAACAAACAAAAAAAGATAATACTGAAAGGTGGCATAATTGCTGGGTTTCAGTAATATTTATTTTCTATTCTTTTGCTTAACTGATTTTTTTTACATGAACTAATCCCCCAGTGGCTTTGCAGTTTTTCTTACCTTCTTCCAATGTGGTAAAAAGTAAAGCATTTTCTAAAAAGGACATTGGTAGTTGTTAGAATGTGGAGAAAATTGATCAAAATATTAATTAGACTTTTGCTAGTTTGCATTAGACAGATGGAGTTCTGATCTTTAACAGCAACATGACTCATGAAACTGCTTGTGTACTAAAATGCCATTATTAACACAACAGTAGTTTTCAGCAGTTGGTAATTATTGGCATAATTAAACATTTATCAAGAAACGAGTATTTATCATTCATTAAACTTTCATTAAAAATCCATCTTAGCACAGGCTAGATTAGCCAGTGATTTTCAAGTGATAACTTCTTAACTTCTGGCAGGAGTATAGAACATTCTCATTATAACCAAAGTTGTACACAAGGTAATGTTCCTGGAATTGTGGGCAATTATTACAGGATTCCAGATACATTTTATATTAAGTGTTTTTTTAAGACTTGGACCTAGAATGAGAAGGTACTTGGCAATATTCTGTAGGGTTTACAGCATTTGGCACTTTTTATCAGCCTATCTAGGAAAACGTGTTACCCTTGGCAAAGAAAAGTTACTGCTAAGCAAGCTCTAGAATGATATTTACATAATTTAAATTCCCTAAAATGTGGGGTGTTTACATATTTTAGGGCAGTAATTTTGTACTGTAAATGGAAGCCAGAGAAGAAATTGAGATCAGTAGGATCACATTCTAAATAATTCCTTTGAAAGTTCCTTCAAAAGAGATCACCCTGCAGTTTCTTGGCCATCTCTGAAAAGGTAGCTGTCAAACAAGGACTCCACTGTGTCATAGACCATGTGTCACTTAAAGTACAATAAGTGTGGTTTGGGTTGTGCTTGAATTTGTTGACTTCTTCAGACAGCACAGTCATTTCCCAGAATTAAGAAATTCAATAATATAGAATTTAACATGTAAACAATTCCATCTGGTGGTTTCTCTCTACCCCTTTTTTCTCATTGAACTTGTTTTTCCTTTTTCAAGCATCTGTCCATCAGCTTACCAGTCTCATTCCCCTGACAGCTGCTCAATATTGTTATTAAATGGCTACATAAAATAGTGTCCACATTAAGGAGTATGATGTGAAATTTTTATACATGCATATATTGCATAATGCTCACATTAGAGTAAACATTTATCTTAAACATTTATCCTTTCCTTGTAGTAAAATATTCAAAGTGCTTTTCTTTAGCTTTTAAAAATACATACAGTATATTGTCTTTATCTGTAGTCATCCTACTACATAACAATACCCTGAAACATTTTACTCCACTCTCACTGTAACTTAGTGCTCACTGATCACCCTTTCCAAAACATTCTGCCTTCTCTCCCCCAGTCCCCAGGCTCTGGCAACCATCATAATATTCTCAGTTTCTTTGAGATTAATTTTTTTAAAACCCACATGTGAATGAAGTCATGTGGCACTTGTCTTTCTTTGCCTGATTTATTTTTACTTACTTTAATGATCTCTAATTCCACCCATGTTTTTTGCAAATAACAAGATTTCATTCTTTTCATGACTGAATTACTATTATGTGTATGTACCATATTTTCTTTACCCATTAATCAGTTGATGGGCACTTATATTGTTTCCATTTCCTGACTGTTATGATTAGTGCTGAAATAACAATGGCATGGCAGTGTATCTTTGACATACTGATAATTTATTTGGGTAAGTATACAGTGGTGGAATTACTGGATCACGTGGTAGTTCTGTTTTCAAACTTTGGAGGAACCTTGATACTATTTTTCTCAGTGACTTTACTAATATTCTCAGTAACAATGGCAAAGAGAACTTTTGGTTGTTACCATGTTTTTGTTTTATTACAAAGTTGAAACCCTATGATGTATTACTGTTATAGCTTCCCAGTGTTCTTTTCTTTTGAAATTACCATAGGTGTATAGATTCCCTGATTTTGGTCCAGATCAACTCTCGTAAACCTAGCTGGTGCCCTACACACTAATTAAAAAGCTTCCTATATGTTAACACCCTGTGTGTTCTTTTCAAGACAACATTTGGGAGAAAGATCATATTGGATAACTAAGACTACTCAAAATGCCTCTTCACATACATACTAGTGTTTCAAATCTTATTCCATATTCAGCAACTTTGTTTTTGTTTTCTCCTGGGGAAAAAATTTTACTGTATCAGTGCTTTTATGTCACAAGAATGAATTGAATTTGTACCCTTTAGTGCAAACAACAATAGACAGAGCGGTAACCTAGTAGAAAACAAATAGACACCCCATCCCTTTTGGGGATTCAGAGAGGTTCAGAAAGATGGAGCTGACGGTAGAGAGGTGGCAGATAAAAAGAGGCCAAAGCAAGAAAGAATCCTGCGGTCATTTATTACCGTGCCATCTTCATAGTGTTTGCTGATCCAAGGTGCAGAGTAATGATTCAGACAAATGACGTTAATCATAATAGCTGGCCCTTTGGCAAAAATGGAATACCTAGAGTCTCAGCAGGAGACCTAATCAGATTCTCCAAAACTTGCTTCAGAAGGAGAGGATCTTCTGTCTTTAGTTTTTCTGTCAGTGGGTTCCCGTGGGATATATCATCTTTAAAAGAAACAGAGTGATGAGGAAATGTGCCCTCTTTGCCTCTCCTTTCCCTGAGAAATAATCACATTAAACTGTATGATGAATATTTATAGTGAAACTATTATTTTTATGTTTTCATCATATTTATCCAGTGTGATAACATGGCAAGAGCTGCAATGATTAGTCGGATTTTTCTGTAATTCTGGTCATCAGAGTTTATCTTTACTTATTTGGAAATGATTATAAGTGGCCTTATGCAGTGCGAAGTTAGGCTGTGTTACGCTTATGTGTCAGTGTCCTGGGTCCAGTGTGAAATGTCTGCAGATCACCCATAGTTTGGCTAATCAATAAAGGTATCCCAAGTGTGTTTGTTTGTATTCAGAGGGTGTAGTCAGTGTCCTTCTTAGTCACAGAAACATGTTGAAATTAGAGAAAATTATTATATGTTAACTCTATTGAGTTTTTTATGGATTTTAAAAATTCCTTTTATTGAGAGAATTACTTGGTTATTTTTTTAAGAGTGTGACTTTGTTAATGAATTGAATAAAAGTTTGGCTCTGAATACTTATTATGTACATTTTATCATTATTTTATCACACACGTTGGTGCTTCATGTGATTGTGCAGGTGGAGAAAGCAGTTTAGAGATGTGGTTATACATCACCTGTAGGAGAACACAAAGTTGACATATAGGAGGTTAATGTACGCACTTTAGATTCTTTGTTGATTTTCTGTTTTCTTCTTCATAACTCTGGGTAAACAGTGCATGCTGCCATCTAATGCACAGGTTAAGTGTAGTTGCAGGCTATTATACATCATTAGAGTAAGTAATATGCAGTCAAGGAAGAAAGATTGAAGCTTTTCACTTGGAGCTGCTTGGACATTCCATTTGTCATCTAGTACAGCACTACAAAAATTAGTTGCAGCAGCGTTCACATAATTTATAGCTCAATATGATGAAATTAAGCAATGAGTCATGCTATTTTGGCTGATTAGTGTTAATGTATTTTATATCCCCCTATCCAATGACAAATTTGCCCCCCTCAAAAAAAGTGCTGTCATTCAAAACTTTGTCGCTGATACCTTGTTTTTGTTGGTCACTTCAACTAAACATTAGACTCATCTTTGAACACAGAGTGCTTTTTAAAATAACAAAAAATGGGCCAGAGATTTAGCTCAGTGGTTCTGGCCCCTGTCTCACAAGCTCAAGGTTCTGAGTTCAATCCTCTGTATCAAAAAAAATTATATATATATATATATGGTGGTCAGATTTAGGAAATAACAACTTTCCTTCTCCCAGTCACATGCTTTTGCACCTCACATAAGAGGGCAAGAAAGCAAATAATGATATAGAAATGTTGATTGATGTGTAGTATGGCTGATGGGGTAGATACTGATAGATTGAAAATCAGAATAATACTCAATATCTACTTAATGACCAGTTCATTTATCAATCATACAATAAACAATTCTGTAGATGTGTAGTTTTTTCTGGCAACCAGCAGACATGGAATAATTTTTTTTTTTTTAATGTAGAGGAGTGCCATGCAAAGAACGGAACTGGGAGAGATAAGTACGTCCTGCACCTAGAGCTCCTGTGCATTATAGCTAGAAAGCTAATCCCAGGAATCATCACTGGGAAGTATGTCACCCTCGCCTCTAAAATACATTGCAAGTGCCAGTTCTGACTTTGGAAGATTCTGTTAGCTGAGCTATCTGTGATAGGGAGAGGTATCACAGTAGAATAGGATCTATAGGCATTAGTGTCAAGAAGAATAATGTCTTTCTTGCCCTTTGTCCTGGATTATTGCATGGGTTATACAGAAATTGGGATGAGTTAATACAAAACAAAGAAACTAGAGGTGGCAGGAACCAGTGAGGGGTGTGGAAGGTAACTGTATTGCAGAAATACATGACTTTTGCTGATGCCAAGAATAACAGGTAGCATGTTTTTCTCCCAAAGCTGTAGCATATATAAAAGTCTCTGACATAATCATTACAGGCATCTCACACTGTGTAAAACTGAGGCTAAGCAGAAGTTGCTAATACAAAGGTCATGTTGAGAGTTCTAACAATCCATCCTAGGTTTTAGCAAAAGCCTTCCAGTCTTCGCCGATATATTTCAGTATTTATGAGAAAAACAGTATAATTCTTTGGTTTCATTTTCCTGTGATTTACATAGGCATAAACAATGCTGATAGGAAAAAATATGATTTAAGGGTGGTGGGTAGTCTCACCCCACAATCCCTGACGGAGTGTGGAGCGCTCATTGTTTCACAGGAGAGAATTTATATCATTCGTTGTGAAAATGACATACCTGAATGAATCAGACCTACCTTGTTCACACCCAAGATGAGGAAAATGATTTATTATCTGTCCTTTGAATTTCTGTGAGCATTCTGTCTAAACTTTAAAGGAGGATTACATTTGCGATTAAATCTTAACAAATGTTGTTTTAACTAGACTGCAATATATGTTATTGACAACAAGCAACTTTTCCTCAAAATAACGTTGGTGCTTAGGCATGCAATTTACAAAAATGACAAGAAAGGGTGGTATTTTTTTCAAGGTGAATGTGAGTTGACTGATTAGCTGGTATTTTAAGTTAGATTCTTGCAAATTACAGACATAAGAAACCCTGCAATTTATATGTACTTTAGAAGTGAAAGCTTTAATCCCATGATTCATGAAAGTAAAGTGGTAATAATTTAAGTACCATATTTTATTTATCCCTCAGAGTTGTCAGCTGATACCAGAAGTATTTCCACTATTTTGGGGTTGCTGCCTTTGGCCACCTAATTGCTTCTTAGGAAGTAAAAGGGAAATTGCTTGTATAACTACACGAATTGTCTTTGGCAACGTCAAGGCAAGGCATCAATCAGTCCATCTGGGTAAAATCACAAGCTGACTCCGATATTGCTAAATATTTATACTGTCAAATACACACAGACATCCAGATGAAAAGAGGCATTCATTAGGAATTCTCCAGCTTGTCAGTTTAAAGATGTAGATTAGAGCAAAACCTCCCACTATGGTACTGAGTGCTCAAGAAAAGTCTATATTTAGCCATTCTGAGCAATAAATATCATCATATTGCCTCATTTAGGTAAATAGAGAATAAATATTGTCAAGATGATCTAGAGATAATGTAAACAGATCCCTGTTCAGAGTCTGTGTTACAGGGGAAATTCCAGGACAGTGATGTACTGATGATGCTTTCGGGTTTAACCCTTTTTCTTAATCACATACTCTTCCCCTTTTGAATACCAAAGATTGTGTTGCTGACAGATTAGGGCGAAAAGCTGAAGAAAAAAAAAATTTTTAACTACAAAGGTGATTTCAAGTTACGTGAATCAGAACACTAATTAGTGCTTGTGCTGCAGTATTGTCTTGATGGTTCCTAAAGCTGCCGCCGCCAAAAATAAAGATATCTGCAGCAGCACTGAAGTTCATTTCAGAGTTTAAAAGAGCTAATGAAGCCCGTCGATCTCATGGGAACATCTCAGCTCAAAGGTTAAGACATTATTTGATGGTACAGTGAGGTAGTGCTCATCCTGGAATTTCTTATGTAGCACATTGTTCTGCAATAAGATTTTTCACACTGAGAATTTTCTGTAGAAGACTGAGATCTGTACTGTGACATGGCTCAGTTTCTGCACTGAAACTCACAGGCATCTCATGTGACACTTTGACTACCCCTCAGTTCTATCTGAGGAGAAGATGTGTCCCTTCTCAGGGGGCTCTTTCCTGGTAATTGATAATCTTAGGAGTTATGCTCAATGGAAATTTTAACTGATGTCAAAGTTTGAGTTAATTACACTAGATAATTTTTTGAGATTAATAATTAACAGCCCTCTTTATAACTAAATATCCATAATTAATCAGCAAATCATAATGCAAAGATAATTAACTTCAAACTCAAATTTTAACAGAAAATCAATATTACTCTCTAGCATCATTAATTACCATAGTAATCAAAGTTATCCCGTATGGAATAAAACAAAGCTTTGTGGGTTTATCAGCTATGTTGTTAGCACAGGAGAATTTCTAGAGGAACTCCAAGTGGCCTTACCAATTATAAGATTACCGAGTGGTCTTAATGATTCAGTTGTTCAAACCCAGTGTTCTCTGGCCATGTGCTTTGCTGTCAACAAGCTCCTTCAGGAGCTGGATCAGAAACTAGCAAAGCAGAAATTTTCCCGTGGTGTCTGCCCTTTTTACCGTGGAGGTTAACCCAGCAGTTCTGTGAGCGGGTGGTTTGATTCACCATCTTGAAAACTACACTGTGCCCCTTTGTGCTTTTGCCTTCCTGAATGCTGGTTACTTAGCTCGGAACTGATGAGTCACAGTGTACTCCTAACATTGTCCATAAGGAATGTGTAAAAAAAAAAAAAGAAAGAAAAGTGTTTTATCTAGCAATTCTTCAGTGATAAAAACAACTAAAAGAAAACACTGTAAAGGAGAAATGCTACTCAAGACTTAAATGTCATCCCAGCATTGCAGAGCTCAGCGCAGGTCCAGTTTGTTAGAAACCGGATGATGCCGCTGTTAACAGTGAAAACTTGTCTTTTCAGGATCTCATTTAGCAATTCAGGAGTTAAAAGTGTATTTAAAACCCACGTTTCAATTATTGTATCACCTAATCTTCCAAGTGCACATGTGGAATACTGTTCTTTTGTGTGGCAGCTGTAAAAATCCTAAGCAATTTTTACTGTCAAGGAAACTCTGGATAAATAGGGGCTGTTAACTTAGGCAGATAACTGAGGTTATTTGGTGGCAATCAAGAACTCACAGCACTTCAACTAATGGGTTATGATCAGAAACTGTTCCTAATAGCCAGCTAGACGGATCTGAATATGAAGATTTCTATAATTTTGTTGTCAGCTTGTGATGTACTCTAGTGCTAATTATTTGGAACAATTATGTTTTCCTAATAACAAAAGAAGAAGCAGTGAATTAAGCAGGCTTACCTTCAGATCTTTAGATAACAGTTTAAATGCACTTGCCATTAAGAAATAACATTTCTTTTTGCTTTATGGAGCCCTAATTATTTAAGATGCTTGTCTTTTAAAATCCACTGCTTCCACTTCTTTTAAGCCTGTTCTATGTGTCAGTTTACACTGATGATTTCGGTAACTAGTATTTTCTCGGTCTTAGGTTTGTGCCTGTACCTCCCATAGACTGCTTACTTCATTTAGTTATTCAAAAACCATAATTAGTGCAGTAATTAACGTGTGGATCCTTCAAAGGAAGACTGTTGGAATCGTGGGACGTCTCTCATCATCCTGACTGATGTGTGGATGATAAAGAGACTAAGGTGGATGTGACGACAGGATGTGTATTCCTACACTGTAACTGTGCTGCAGGGAAATTCAGACAGGGCCTTGGTCCACAGGGCCCTAACGTTTGGAAAAAGTAATTATCCACACTGTTTCTATAATTCAACTAGGTGTTATCCTGCATTTGCAGCTGTCAAATCATTTGTTTTAAATGTTTTTTTTTAATATCTTATGAATACTTGAAAGTTTGGAGTTTTACACCTTATCTCTCACACAATTTCTAAACAGAGGCCAAGGTTTTTTTCTTTCTTTTTCTCCTTCCCCTCACCTCTAGTATGCAGAGAGTCCTTGCTGACAATTGATTTCAAACATCTGATGAAAACATAAGTTGATGCAAGCCACAGTTTCACAAAGCTCAATTTCATACATTTCCCCAGAGAAATGTTTTGGTTGAATTTTACCTTTTTCATAAGCTGAATATGTATTTTCAAACCATGGTAAATGAGTTATGTATGACTAAGCCTAGCTGGGCATGACAGGCAGCAGTAATGGTTCTGTTGTGTTTGCTGCTGTTGTGTGGGCTACATCTCCTGTTATTTCAATTGGCATGTTAGGCTTTTAACTTCCTATAAATTGTACCACCCATTTTTCACACTGTCATTCATTGACATCTCCCCCCTAAAGCTTCATACTGCGTTTTATCTGTCCCTCTGGTAGCTCTTGTGAACTAGATAAAATAGCTTCACATGGGGCCTGCCCTTCCTAACTAAAGGAGCTCGTGAAAAGTCTTGAGCTTGCTGCTAAATTCTGGCTTCTTCAGAGTCAGAAGTTCAGGCAGAAGTAGGAGTGGGTTACTGGATATTGAATGTTGGTAGGGACTAATCATATGAAAAAGCTATTTAAATGAATGGCCACAGATTCATTCCTCATGTTTAATACATTAAGGAAAAATTCTAGGCATTGATTTGTATTCAGAATGAAGGGGAGATTCCATCTTCCTTTATGTCTTATCAACTGGATTTATATCTGTAATATCTTGTTAATTTGTTCTGAGTTTATACTACATCTTTACATATTATCTAACTTGCGAAGGTCAAGAGTTGACGATATAGTACTTGGTTTTGAATCATAAGATGATCAAATGATTAACTCTTTGAATTCTTTAATGACTTGTAGCTAAGCTAAGCTACAAGTGGACTCTTTTGCCAATCAAAACACAAAATTTTCCTGTTGTATACATTTTTCCTGATACATGCACTACTTAAGTTAGCCTACACTGATGCTGCTGCAAGTAATTAACTATAAATTTAGTAAATTTTCTAATACATGGCCTTCTAAACATCATTCTAATTTGTGGAAAAGATAGCTTTGAAGATGCTATGACATCACACATAAAGAATAGTAGAGTTCTACATTATGCCACTCAGCAGTGCTGTGAATATTGATTGTACTTTACTCATGATGTTGAGTTTTCTGTTTTCAGAAGCTATAATTACTTTGGAAGTGAGTGGTTTTGGAAAAAATGAGGAGCAAGGGTATTTTCCATGCATTAACCTCTACTACCAGCCAAGCACACAGTATCGGGCACTTTACAAATATGTTCCTAATATGTAAAATATCTTGCAAGGTATCCATACTTTATATACACATAAAAACTGAAGCCTAAAGAAACCAAACAATTGCCTGAGCCCACGTACTTGTTTAATGGCTCAAAAATCTACCTGGGTTTTAGTCTTCCTTTTACTAATGCGTCATCAGTAAAAACTGAGAATAAATATTTTATTCTAATGATGACTGTATGTAAGGAAAAGATAGCATTTCTGATAGTTAAAATGCCTATGCAGAATTATTTTAAGGACCATAGAAAAAGCTAGAGTGTTTTTCCTCTCTCCTGCCATAGAAGAGCTAGAGCCTCTTACTTGGGCTCTGTTGGGAGGAGGGGGTATTACACACATGCACATACTCCATCTAAACAAACAATAGCTTGAAATTACTCTTATGATATCATTTGAGCTCTAAGATCACTGAGGTCTGGGTCTTTCACATTTGACTGGTATTGAGGTACATTGAACAACAAAAACTGAGCAGAAAGCAAATGTTCAGCTATGCAGTAACTGAAAGATAACCAGAAAATAATATCATTAATTGACCACAGTTACAGCTGGCTAATGGACAATCCATGTTGCCATTTTTAAGCCACATTGATTTACAAGATGATCTTCCTTAATAAAGTGGAATATAGCATACATCACAAGTGTCAGTACACATAGCAGTGAGAATCCCCCAACATCTTCCACAGACAACAGCAAACCTAACTTAGGAAAGGCCATCTTGCTTCAAACAATTTGCATTTCTTTTCATAAATATCTAATTTATACATATTTAGTTTCCTAAAAACTCCTGGCTGTTTGAATCAGCCCCTCTCATTCCTGTATCATCAGGAAAAACTGAGAATAAATAATTTATTCTGATGATGACTATATGTATCAAACTTCAGATTATATGACCCATGGAGCTTGCATTCCCTCTACAAAATAAATGTGATGAACAGATATTTGCCTTTGGGTACTAAAGTAAGTCATTGAATTGATCTAAATATCCAGAGACAGAAAAGGAAGTCATAATATATAATATAGAGTTCTGAGAGTCCACAGATAAAAATGATCCCACTGACCACTGTATTCAGTAATATGTCTTATAGCATTTGTGACAGGAAATCATCTCAGTGCTGCTCAGTGTTTCTATGCAGTAAATATGCTTCTAGTTGTAATGTAAGATTTAATTTACATACATTAAATTTAATCCTCATTAGGTATACTTTGGATGGATTCGGGCAAATGTGTGTGGCCGTATAACCAATGCCACAAACAAGGGGATGAATATTTCTGCTATTCCAGAAAGTTCCCTCATGGCCTCTGGTAAATCCCTTTACACCCCACTCAGCCTTCAGCTGATCAGTAGTTTTGTTTTTTGTTTTCCTCTTCCAAAGTTCCACATAAATGACAAAATGCTTTTGAGATTTGCTCCTGTGGTTATATCTGTCAGCATTTGCTCCTTCTAGTAATGAGTAGTGTGCTGTTGGATGGATGTGCTCTGGTGTGTTTATCTGTTCTGGTGGCAAATGTTTGGATTGTTGTAACTCGTATGCAGTTATGAATACAGCACAATAAATGCTTGGAACCAGGTCTTTATGTGAACTTAGGAGTTAGTTTGTAGCTGATGTGGTCAAGAAATGGCCAAACCATTTTCCACAATGTCTGTGTTATTTTGTTTTCCACCCAGACTTTGTGAGAGCTCCAGTTGGCCCACATCCTTTCCAGCAACTGGTAGTACTGATCTTTTAAAAATCAGCCATTCTAGTTGGAGTGTTGTGTATCTCATCCTGGTTTTAATGTGCACTTTCCTATTGACTGCTGATGCTGAGTGTCTTTTCATAACGTGTATTATTGTGTGAACTGCTCTTTTATAAAACCTCTTCTAAAATGTACCTACTGTCTACTAGTGTCACACAGGGTATGTGCATTTCTGTGATGTGACAGCTTACTGAATACTTGGAGATTGACTTCATGTCCTTATTTCTGTTCTCCATATCTGCTGTTGCTGAGTCCTTGTTCATGGGATGTGGTTTCCAGACCATCCTTCTGTTTTCTGTATCACATTCATGTGAATGTGCTCCTGTTTGTGTGCCCAAGTCAACTTTTTCTGCTGGAACATGTTTGCTGGTGTCAAGAGCATTGCTCTTCTTTGCAAGTACTGTTTTGTTATCAGTATTATTGCACAATAATTATGTTCATCATGGGGAACTGGCGCATGAATATAACATATCTTAATTCTTTTTTTTATCCATTTCCCCAGCTTTTGGTCCTCTTCTGTTTTGCAAAACTTCTGACTCCCTGTTTCCTATTAACTTTGTTTTCCTCAAGCAGCCAGAGGTAGAGTTTGCCTTTCACTTTTCTTTTCTGGGGAAATATAACAAGTTGACCGTATAGCTTATCTAACCTATTGATAAAAATACAAGTTAAACAGCCCTATGTCATGGTGTTGGAGATAAGGCTTCAAGGGAATATTATAATGGACATATATTAGTGATATTAATGCATGAATATATTACAGGAGAGTAAGATTTAAAATTTAAAAAAAATTTTTTTTTAAATTTAAAAATTTTTCAAGTTAAAATTTCTAAATTAAACTTGCAGAATATTTTAAATTGCTAAAACACTAGGTTTACATTATATACTTCAGAATTGTTGAGAAGTCGTTAATTATTTTTGATCACCCATAATCTTTAATGTCAGTTAAATGCTATCATAAACTGTACTGAGAAATATGCAGATATGATAAGCAAAAGATTTTAAACCTAGGGGCAAAAATGAAACACCACTGAAAACCAACTAGGAAGTAAGAGCAATTGACCTTTTCTAACATCTTTAGAACCTAAAATTTTCATAATTTATGGAACTGGTATTAGATTAAGTAATCTCCCTTCTCTCCCTTTTTAGGAATATACAGTAGCTTTTGGTTGGGAATTAATTCTCATTCTTTGGGGAAAAAAACATTAATTTGTTTACTTATATCTTCATGAAAAGGTTCTGTTGGTTTTCTTTTTTTTTTTTTAGAAAATGAATCCTCCTTGGCAGGTTTGGTCTTTATTTCTTTTTTTTTTTTTAATTTTTTAATCTTTATTGGTACATTACATATATGCATCAAGATTGCACTCCATATGGGGATTTGTACCAGTATAAGACACAACTTAATTCTCAGTTTTTCCCATAGCCTTACCCACCCTACCGCCCCACCACATACATACAATTTGTTTCCTTACTTTTTTGTAACAGTCTCATCATTTTCCCCATTCACCCAATTTTACATTGAGCATTTTCTATTTGACAATATATTGCATACAATTCTAGGACTCATTTACATCTTTATTTTCTCATAGCAGAGAAAAGATGTGATATCTACACATCTGTGCCCTATTTATTTCATTTATGAGGGTATCCTCAAGATATATCCATTTAAGTATAAATGATTCAAACTTATCATTTTTTATGGCAGAGTAATACTCCATTCTGTAGAAGAAGCACAGCTTTTTTATCCAGTCTCCAGTTGATGGACACTTGGGTTGTTTCCAAGATGTAGCAATCACAAATTGGGCTGCTATAAACATGGGTGCACATATGTCACTGTGATATGAGTCTTTTAATTCTTGTGTGTATATACCTAGCAGGGCAATGGCCAGGTCAAATGGGACTGTCAATCCTAGCTTTTTGAGGATTCTCCAAACTGATCTCCACAGGGGTTGTACGAATCTACAGTCCCACCAACAGTGGAGAAGGGTTCCTTCTTCTCGCAGCATTGCCAACATTTCCCGTTGGCTGATTCTGAAATGCCAACCATTCTATGTGGAGTGAGATGAAATCTCAGTGTTATTTTCATCTGCATCTCTTGAATGACTAATGATGTTGAGCATTTCTTCATATGCTTCTTAGCTGCTCTTACTTCTTCCTCTTAAAAATATCTGTTCATTTCAGATGCCCATTTTTGAATTGAGTCATTAAATTTGGATGGGCTGATTTTTTTTTTGAGCACTTTATATATTCTAGATAGTAGCCCTTTGTCTGAGGAACAGCTGGTAAAGATTTTTTCCCACATTGTTGGTTGCCTATTGGCACTGTTGGTGGTTTCCTTTGCTATGCAGAAGCTTTTTAAAAGAATGAGATCCCATTTGTTGATTTCCTCAGCCATTTCCTGTGCTATAGAAATTTTGTTCATGAAGTCTTTCCCTAAGCCAATGTATTCAAGAGTTTTACCTAACCTGTTTTGTAGAAGGTTTAGAGTGTCTGTTTTAATATTTAGGTCTCTTATCCACTTTGATTTTAGCTTGGTACACGGTGAAAGAGTTAGATCTAGTTTTAGCCTTTGGCAAGTTAAA